>VDFB02038114.1:0-161618 GCA_007258455.2 Sequoia sempervirens | reverse complement strand
AATGAGAAGTCCAACCAGGAAGAGTCTCAGTAGAGTGCTCAAATGGAAAAGTATACTGAGTAGAAGGAGTCTGCATACTATGCATTCATGGCCAGAGCACCATCAAAATATGGGTAGACTTAGTAGAATGACCAATAAGGTAGGGTATTAAAGTATTTTTGTAATATTTAATAGTCATCTTAGCTTTTAGTTAGTCGATAGTTTTCTTTTAGTTAACTTAGTTTGCTTCAGTTAGCTTTTAGTAACTTTTGTTTTTGCTTTAGTTTGTTTTAGCATCTTTTAGTTATTTGCTTTAGTTTGCTTTAGTTAACAATTGTTTCATTTTAGAAACATCGTCTTGTAATTCTTTATATAAAGAATATTCCTCTCCTTTGTAAAACAACGAATATCGAATATCAATTATCATTTCAGTTTTTTCCAAATCTACCATTAAAATTTTCTTCAAAAATTATTTTTCAAAATTCAAAAATCTAAAGATAGCCTTTTGCTCTAAATATGCCAAACAACACACTTTTCGCATAAATTTCACATTTTACCCATTTCCTGAAAATTTGGGCATTATAACCCCGTATTTTTGAAAAATATAAAATTTCACATAAAATAATAACTAAATCATTTCAATTTAAGATATAAAAGGAGATGGACGGATTCTACCCTCCCTCAATCCATTTCCTACCACTACATTTGAAAGAAATGCTCAAAATTAATTAAAAAAAGTGAAACACCTAAAATTCTCTCCACCAATTCCTATCCCAATGAATCCAACCTCGACGAATTTTGATGAGAAATGCACTCCCAATCACCAATTTACCAAATTTCTCCAACAAGGTTTTCTCTCCTCTATTTGCTCTTCACCAAATAAGATAAAAATGAAAATAAAAGCCCTTTTCCCTTTTTACCCATTTTCAAAACCCAAATAAAATATTAATAAAATTAATTTTCCTCATTTCTAAATTTTGTTGGCGTTTCAATTAGCAGCTCTGGAGTGCTTATTGGAAACGGTCAGCTATTGCAAGTGTTATAGTACTGCTCCTTCGGATTATAGAGAGAAAGATCCCTCTTTGCTAATGTTATGCGTAAAAAAGTACTAAGGTTCCTATCTTTTTTACTCAGTGGCAGGACACAAGGGTGCACAAACACAATGCACTGTAGCTAATTTTTTTCTCTGATTTCTGCAAATCTTAACTACAACTAAACTAGCTTTTAATCTATCCTATCTCCCCAAGATAAACAGAGCATGAGGGCATAGGAGAAAGAATGGATTGGTTGGATCACCTGAATCTGTTGTCTCCTTAGAATATGGCCGAGGCTCTGAACTCTCGGATATACGTTGGATAAGGTTTTATGCAAGAAAACACTCTTTACGGTAAGTTGGATCTAAGACTTGCCAAGGAGGAGGAACCCCTGTCCGAGGTACAGGCTAAGAAACGACTTACTAGAAACAACAAATCACGATGATTTAGCTAACAAACTTGCTAAGGAGGAGGAACCCCTATCCGAAGTGTAGGTTGAAAGACAATTCATTAAACAACATCACATGATAACTGTTAATGACAAAATATCTGAGGAGGAGATTGAAACAACAAGCTATTAATACAAAACATTGAAAGAACTCAAATATTTGGATCAAAATGCAAGCGCCTTCTGATTTTCTTCTTCAAATTTCATCAAGTTACAAAGAATTGGGACATGCAAAGGCACAAAATCATGCACAATTGCTCATCAAACCAATTAACTCTCATCCAAGAGTGAACAAATAATCACTTTCAAACTTGTTGGCAACAATGGCACAACAATTTTGCATAGTAAGTAAAGGTTAACAAAATAATGAGCCCAAGGCTCTTATTTATAGAACTCAAAGGAGTAGGCAACCCTAAAATCTCCTTGAGTTAACAATTAGTTCTTGCCAATCAGCAAGATTTATTTCTGTCTAAAAGTAGGTGACCAAACAATTAACTAGAAAACTGCTTTAGTTAACTGAAACTAAACAAAGAGTCAACTGGAAACTACTTCAGTTGACTGAAACTAAACTAAAGGTGAACTTTATTACAAAGTGTGCCTCCAAAATAGACATCCACGTTTAGTGGAGATCTGAGATCCACAAATTATGGAAGTCAATTAGACATCCTCAATTAGTGGGATCTGACAATGCATGATTTGTGGGACGTGGAGTTAACTTGGAAAGGGGCATCAAGTTAACTCCAGTCACATTTAATGTCTTTCTGGAGGGTAGGACGCCCTTCTTGAGGTGCCTTTACAACTCACCACTGATCAACAATGTCTCTATCCATTCGTTGACTTCTTCAACGTCTGGGTAATTAATGCTTTGCAAGATGATGACGTGGCACTCTAGCATTACTTCGCCTGTCATGAGCTGATGCTAAAAGTCTATACACTGGGTAGTTGCCTCATCGAACTTGGTAAACAAAGCTGCCACTTTGGCTAACTTGCAACCATTGGGATCATCAAGGAAGGTGTTGCGGATGACATCTCTGAATTGATTCTGCACTGTAACTAGCTCAATGTATTCTCCTCCCTCGCGCTGATATTCTATGTGAGGGAAGGATATTACCAACGTTCTTGCGAAGTTGATAATATTTGCAACAACCCGTCGGTAGTCAATCAGTTCTACTGAATTGGCATCGTAGGCTTTCACATTGTATGCCAACTATTCTTTCCAAGCAAAAAGATGTTGCTTATTCTCTTCACTGAAGACTGATTGATACTCCAATTGCAAGTCTGCAATTGTGGTTTCATCGCCTAGCCTCTTTTCTGCTATCTTTTGCTCCGACTATTGAATCTCTACGCGGAGTCCATGTGCTCTATCCCTTAACTGGTATAAACTCGCCAGTATACATCGTCGTTTGAGAACAAATCCTCCACTTGATCTCTCAAATGTTTTCCATGTCATCAACTGATGATGATTCTGCTCTATGGGAAGATCCAACAATTCTTGTGGTAAGGCCAAGACGTTCGGGGTGTCGTACATTAAGCTAGAAATGTACATTCTCAACTATTGATTTTCAGCCTTTAAGGCTGCTTTGTCCTTTTCATCCTTAGCCATCCTCTCTTGGACGCTCACTGAGGCGATTACGAGAAGCTCTACCTCCACCTAACGTGTGGTCTTTCCGAGGTTGAGTTTTGTACAATGTGAAGTCCTCAACTTGTACCTCATGTATGTTTCTGTCCTCAGGTGGGGCAGCAATCTCTATGATGAACTCATGCTCTGCATTCCTTTCCACATGTACTTGCTTCTTTAATTTCGTGGTCGGCATGTCTTGTGGGACATGGTCGAACTCTGTGAAGTCAAGCTCATATGAAGGCCTTTCCCTCTTCCTTCCTAGGAAACCCTCAAGCCAGATAGAATCTCGGCTAGCTTCGCTGGAAGGAGGAATATTGGGCCCTTGAATGGTCAATGAATGAGACTGTGCTGGAGTGACGTCTCTTGGTGGAGAGTCCAAGTCGATGGGTACTTGCGACTACTGTGATGGTGGTGATGTAGGCGGCTCGTTTCTAACACAGGCACCGTTCTTGCTATTGCTTTTGCTATTGGCTCTGTCTCAGCAGTGACTATCTCAATCACTGGCTCGGGGGCAGCAATTCCCATGACTATCTCAGGTGTGTGTGTGGCTGTCTCCATATATAACCCCTGCGTTCTTCCCCTTGTGTGTCCAGACATCCGCATCCCTTTGGTAGGATTGCTCCACTGCTTCTACCTGGGGCTTCTTCCTTGACGTGGAAGGTAGTGTAGATTGAACCTGTGGCAACTCTGTTCTGGGAAGTACTACCTTCCTTGTCCTCTTGTTGTCTAGGTAGAGTTGACTATTTCTGACAACTCTACTCATTCTCTCCTCTATAGATGAATTTTCTTTCGCGTACCAATCCACTCTTCCAAGTGGTTGTGAGTCCACTGGATCTACAAAGAATGAGGGGAGAATGACTTCCCCTTCATCATCAGATACGCCCTCAATGTCTTCTGACATAAAGTCAGCAATTTGTGAGAGCCTGAACCGGCTATAATTCCTTCTTCGCACCTCATACTCATCATCACAATTAACCCAGTAATCTTCCATAGAAGATTCATGTGATGAGCGTTGCTCAAGATGCGCTACATAGTGGCCTCTGGGATCATATGACCTCTCAATGAGGTATTTGAGATTGAGTCTCATCATTTCTTGGCTCATCAACTTGGCATTTGCCGCTGTTCTACATCTATAGAGTCCCATCTGAATGGGAAAGTTCACAGCTGGCTTCTTCTTTAGTCGCAAGTGAGTGTGGACTTCAACCAACCGCCTTAGGAACTCCATGAAAACTACCCTATTTGATGGGTAGCGTCGCATCATGGCGGGATGACCATTGTAACCATACACGCGTATGTAGGTGAAAGTGGGGAATTGGATAAACCAATCCGCCCAGTTCACCATCGCCTCCTTGGTTGCTAGTAATATACGCACGTGCATCTCATGGTCAAGATCTCGTACAGTGTGCATAATGAAGAGATCACTTGTTTGTTTGAAGTGTCGCTATGCTTGAGTAAACTCAAGACATGAAAAGTGTTCGTGGACCTTCTGCACACCTAAGGTCCCCACATTGTTGAGTGCCCTGAACTCGGCTTGGAAGGCAATCAAGTATACCAAGTAGGAACACATGTGGAACCTATGAGCCTCGAGAAACCCAGTAATTTGTTGGTAGACTGTGTTGTTGATCAAGGTGGCACAATCGTAATGTTCTCTTTTGCTGATAATCTTGGCGATGACATGGTACATCCACAACTGAAACTGATTACCCTCTTCCTGACCAGTGATCCTACTGAGTAGAGTGATCAACACTGCGTACTCGTCTCTGAATTCTCCTTGTCCAACTAACTTAGGCAAGCTAGCCTTTTTCACCTTTAACCACTGTTCAGCCATTTTCTGCAAACACTTGTCCTTTGATGCTTTGAATGCCTTTGCGCATTCTTTCACCGATATGACCACGTTGGTAGGGCATGATGGAATATCAAAACATTTTTCAATGTCCCTTGGTTTCAAACTGCAGATTACCCTCCAATCGACTGATCGGATTTCTCTCGTGGTAGGATTGTAATGCTTAATACAAGCGATTACAAGCTCCACACTCTGTAATGTGATGGGAATGGACGCAGCCTGAAGCAACGTGGATTCTTCTATGTTCTGTAGCGTGATTTGATTCATGCCCTCCAAATCTTTTGGATCAACCACTAGGTTCACCTAATGCAAGTTTATGTCAGTCGTTTTTAGGAAATCATCGTACAAGGCCGTCTTGGTCTTGTATTGCACCTGATAGTACTGCACCCTGAAAAACTTAAAGATTGACTGTGCACATGACCCTGTTTTGACACTTTCCGAAAACCCCTAAAAATAGCGCCTGCCGAAAAGTATTTTACCAGATAAAATCTGGCACGTGGGTTTTGTTCGTCCTTCATTGCTGAACAAACCCAGTTCCTCGAATTTTTGATCCTGAGACTTTTTCGGAAAAACCCCTAAAAATAGGGGCAGCAAGTTTGTTGTTTCTGGAAAATTTGACGAGATGGGTTTTACTGGAAAATGATGTTGATCATACCGAGTTGGTCAGATCTGTGGTAGCCTGCTAATTTTTGTGACATGCAAGAAAACCTAAGACAAGAAAAGAAGAAGTAGACAAGAGGTGAATTGGAAGTTTTTAGCTGTCTCCCTGAGAAAATCTACCTCTGTATTCAACCTCTGAGAAGAAATCTCCTTATGCCACTGATCTTCAAAAAATATTGAATAAAGGTCATAAACCCTTGCCAGATCTTGAAAAGACGTCCTTGAGAGCAATTTGTTGTTTTGATCTTCAACCTGCAAAAGAGATAATGAAAAAGGGACGCCTAGATTTGCTTTATATTGTTTCAAGCCTGAATCCTTGAAGTTTGGGCGCCAACTCATGTTTTAAGCCTAATTTAGCCTGATCTGGAGTTCAAAAAGTTGATTTCCATTGATCGTGGGATGATTTGGCCAAGTTTGCCTCCAAAATATCTTAACTGAAGTCAACAAACCTTGCCTTGACCATTTTAGGCGTGCATTTTGAGTTTGAACACTTTTTCACTATTTTGCAAGTTGAGGCGCCTCTTTTTGATCCTTGCTCTCGATCGTTCAGTTGATCCCTACCATCTGTTGACTGTTTTGTTGTTGAGATAGAACCAACCTGAAGAGGTATGCCTAGGAGTGATTACGTCAAAAACCTAAGTTTGAGGCTCCAAATTAAAGGGCGCCTTTCTCCAGTAGGGGCGCTTTTAGCCCAGACTTAGTCAATTTTCATGATTGTTCTTCGTTTTCATCATTTCAGACCCTCCTTACTTTGATCTGACATCACCGTCGTCTGATGAGTCTGATGACTTTGCTTGACGATTCGCGGGATGACCAATTCAATCCTGGAAAGGGTGACTGGTATTTCAGCTTTTGAAGGTCAATTTAAGTCCACCAAGTCCAAGGGTGCCCCTGGCCAACAGGGGCGCTTTTGACTTGTTGACTAATTATATTTGTGATGTGAACTGCCTTAGTTTGATATCCGTCATCAGTTGATTGAGTTGTCAGTTGCCTTCGCCGATGGTTTTGTTGTTGAGATCGATCAAAGTGGAGGAGGTCATCTTGGAGGTCACTGGACGAACAGACTACATCTGGATGCCCAAAAGACTGGGCACCTTTCTTTAGCACGGGCGCTTTTCCCTAGGTACTTAGCCATTTTCTCATGCTCTTCATTCAGTCTCTCCTTTGGCGTTTTTTGCTTGATCTCAGCCCTTGACTGTTTGGCAAGTCCTATGAACGTGTTGTCGGATTGATCATGAAGTTGAGGGAGGTAAACAAGTGCCTTGTATAAAGCAGTTGTTGATAACTTCATCAAGTGCCTTGAATCTAAGGGTGCTTTTTCCTCGAAGCTTACTGATTCACCTTCTATCTTGTATGCTCTGACGGTCAACCGTAGACATTGTTTGATTTGTCTCATAGGTTGGCTAACAAGTTCACTGCAAAGCTAGGCTGGAGCTGAAGAGATCTCACGAAGACAAGCTTCTTCAAAAACTGACATCTACATCATCTCATTCAAGGGTGCCTTTCTTCAGCAGGGGTGCCTTTTGACTCCTTTGACTGCATCTCTCCCTTGGTAGCAAGGCGTGGTTTTCCAGAGTTAGCCAAATTTTGGCCTTTTTCAGTTTCCAGAATCTCCTTCATCAAACAACATCTTTTTTATCCTTTTCCACCATGGTTGCATCATTGAAGCTTTTGAAGCTTAGCTTTCATCACCTGGTACTGGCCAATCTGCCATTAATAGCTGCAAAGCTCCTAACGTTGTTCCTGAAAAATAGAAATAGACCCACTAGAGTAAAACACGTCTTTTGATAATTCTAACTTGACCAGTGTGATCATGAAGTCGATTAGTCCTATCAAAATCATTTTCAATCATTTCCGGGAAAGTCCTATTTACAGGGATTTCCCTGAAAATAAGGGTTTGAAACCCTAATTTTCAGATTTTCAGAATTTTGCACATATGTTCCTTGACAGAAACCCACAAAGACCTTATGTTTGGTTTGACCTAAAACAGACTTTTGACGCCATTTTTACATGATTTAGCTCAAATTAAGCAGAATGCCAAAAATTTATTTTGGGTACAACAAATTTAAAACTCCCTCAATTTCTCCCAAAACTAATTTGATCATTTAAATTCATTAAAAAACATCATTTTAATATATGATTTAACCATTAAATCCATATAAGCCTAGTCTCATTTAAATTTACGAAATTCAAAAATAACTCGCAATTCCCAACCCACTAAGTTTTCAAAATTAAGTTAAAGAATGGATTAATTTCATTTCTTCTTTCATTCTATTTTCCCTTTTCCCGAAGCACAAAGAATATTTTAATAATAAATATCAAAATCATTTAAATTCTTAATATTTCATTTACAGGAAAATATGAAATTTAAACCATGAATTAAATCAGGCATTTATGGGTTGCTCACAACACAGGGATTCCGGAATAACTTCCATCTCAGATCCGGATTCACATAGGGTCAATTATAACACATACCATACTCGATTCGAGTACGACCAGGGAATCGATATTAAGGGACCCAATGTGACATCTCCAAATTAACCACTCTTGGGGAATAACTCAAACCTGTGTAGCCAAGTGGAGGAATAACCCTATACCTATAACCATTCATTCAACACACATCAAGGGTACTTGCTCAATGTATATATAGCTGAAGCACAACATAATCATCCCAACGGAGCCCAATAGCATAAGGATAAAATGACATCTATACATCCATCATATAAATAATTAAATAAATCATTCCTTCTGAACATTAATAATCAGGATCCCATTTAATCACGACATAATAATGCATTTCAATGAATTGAAGCATAATGATAACCAAACATGTAAATATGCAATATTCCAACAACTGACATGTCGAGGAATCTCATTTTGAACATGCAATGGTTCATACACACCAATTAGAGCCATGAAATATTCACCATAACAATCACAAGGAAACAGTGAAGCTAAAACACCAATCTCACATTAAAAAGATGGAAACGGAAGGGGCACTACAAATAGTCTTTTAACTTTTTGGTTTAAATAACCACAATGAAATCAATCACACAACACCAACAATCAAGAACACAAGATTTACTTGGAAACCCTTTCAAGAGAAAACCATGGCAAAATATTGCTTTATTGATTCTCTTACAATTTTAGTAGGCACCAACCTACTGGAGACACCAATCTTTGCTTATCTTTGTAGGAACCAATCCACTGGAGACACCAATCCCTGCAACTGAGCACCAACCCAACAAGAGACACCAATCTCTTATAATGAGAGGCACCAACCTCTACAATAATTCTTCTACTATAAATCTGCTCACAAATTTGCTATAATTCGCTCTTTTGATCTGCTATAAGTCCTCTCAAGGATCTTCTCAAAAATCTGTCATAATCTGCTCTTTAGATCTGCTATAATTCCTCTAAAACATGCTTTATAAATCTCTTCAAATATGCTTTTTAAATCTGCTCAAATAGTCTTCATAAATCTGCTCCAATATGCTTCATGAGTCTACTCTAAAAGACTTCATCAATCTGCTCCAATAATCTGCTATGATAGTTGTTAATTGCTTGTCTTTCAAAAACTCCAATCAATCTTCTTTTATACCATGCAAAGGGGGGCGACTTCATGAAAGTGTATTTCTTTTGAAAGAGAGGCAACTCTTAATTAATATGCACACCCTTTCATCATAACCTTGGGAGCACCACTTGAGTGGTCGGCCCCTATTTAAAAAATATTATTTTGCAATTTTAAAATTGAATCCCCAAAGTGGGTCAGTTTCATAAGGAGGTTGGCCACTATACTAATATATTTATTTGTATTTTAAAACCTCCAAATTGAGCACTAAACACAAGGAGGCCAGCCTCTTTTATTAAGGTCGGTCAGCATTTATATTCTTCATAAAGAAATTATCAAATGCTGCGTAGAGAATATGGGTCGGCCAACTGAATTAAGTACTTAATTATAGCGATTGGTGGCCTTTGGCCTTCATATTTTCACCAACGATTTCTTTCTTGAACAGCAATTATCTTCTTTGTTAGCAATGACATTCTTGGACTTGCAAGAACTTTTGACATCAATGACAATTAATCTAATAATATATATCAAACAATGCAATTGTCTAACACAACAACAAATGAATGACCTCGTGTTCATTCACCGCAACCTCCACTTGAAGCTAAAGAATGCTCAAGGTTAAATTTTTAAAATATTAGTAATCGTACTTATAATTGTAATCACACTTTTTTTTCACTTTCAATTGCCAAGAATAGTTTCTATGTGCACAAAATCAAGTACTGTTGAGGATGACCAACCAATTGACCTTGACGAGATTAATTTGAATTCTAAGTCGATTGCAAATCTTGATGTCCCTAATGATGATGATTATGGTCTCCTTAAGGAGTGCAACTATAGTGATGTGATTGAATTGCATAGAAGAGGCTCTGATCCAAGAGCTTCATATCAAGACCTACAACTCTCTAGAGTAACTCCTTCATAGTAGCAAGAACCATTGGCTGTGTATGGTTTTGTTGGAACTTTGTACTTAGTTTGTAGGTTGACATTGTAGAAAGCGGATTGTAATTGAAATGTAGAAAACTAATAACATTTAGTTATTATTTATGCACTATGAAGTATGCATTATGCAATGCAATGTAATCAATAATAAGAACATGACTAACAAAAATCTGTATTCCACAATTGATGGGCTAAACTCTCAATTTTATTTCCACTCCATATCTTTATGTTATTGTAGTGCCTTTAAATTTCAAAAACAAGTTTTTCTCCCTTTTTCTACTGTTTTTACTTTTTTTTTAAATCCACTATTTTCCCCGTTCTTTCTCGTTTAAATCCCAATCTATTTTAGAAAATTATACTTTTGGCTTGCTGTTTTTTTTCCCAAAATATTTTTGCTGCTATGGGATCATGTGCAATGATTTCCATCATATTTTACCAGGGTTACACGGGGACGCGTCCCCTACTCCAAAACTCACTGTCCCTATCCCCTACCATCCCGGGGACGAGGGGATGCAAAGGGGACGTCCCCCTGCCGTCCCTGAAAATTGAAAAACCTTCGGAAACGCTAGGAAACGTTTCATACATACTGGGAACGGTCCCCCATCCCCAGTACGGATTGGGGACGCCTAGCCGTCCCCTGTAGGCTTAAGTTAAAAAACGTAAAAAAAGATTATAAAAGATTATAAAATTATTTTTTTAAGCTTCATTTCTTGTGCGCGGGGCCCACCAAACGTAAATATTTTATTACTTTGGGTTAGAGTCTAGAAACCACCAAATATTCAAAGTTCAATGGAAATCGCATTTTTACTTTTATGAGTTTCTACGGACATTACAACCAGCAACGGAAGTTAAAACCCTCAAATCTAGCGACGGACGAAGCTTTCTGAGGAACGTAAAGAGTCTGAGGGAGTCGGCGACCATTGGAAACCCTCAACCTTCCTTCCACCTGAGCCTTCATCTCATCCACGCGACTAAGAAAGGAGGCGACGGCCATTTGAAACTTAAATATTGTATTTTGCAATCTCATACTGGGAGCGGCGCCCATCTCCAGCTCCATTTGCAGCTGCAACAAGTAGTTTGAGTTTAAAAAATAATTATTTTGTTTTGTTTTTTCAATTTTTAATTTGTAAGTTTTTAATCTCTTTTTTATTTTTATTTTTAAATAAAATTTTAAAAGTTTTAAAGTTTTAAACTTTAATAATTTATTATTTTAATATTTATTTTTACAAATTTTCAGGGTTTCAACAAAAAAAAAGCATCCAAAATGAGCAGCAATAGCAATAGTGGCAGTGACCACGAGACTAAGACAACTGACGGTGAAAATGAAGCTACAGAAATGTCAGTAAACCCTTCTTCTACCTCTGAAATTCCAACCCATGCTTCTTCAGACCATTTTGCATGCTCTATACCCACTCTTCAAAGGTTTGCAAAAGGCCCTTTCAACAAGTAGAAACCATTGCGCCAGTTTGCCACAGATGTGACCACCAACAAGAAGAAAAATTCAGGGGGCAGCAGGAAATGGTTTTTTCATGTTTGTAAAACTAATTACCATGGGAGCTGTATGCACCTAAAAATGGTCACATTATAATAAGTCTGGTAATTAATTAAATACAAGTTATTTAGTTAAATCTGTAATTCAATCTACATATAAATAAATTTAATTATTTATTTATATTGTTCACTTTTATAATTCTTCTATCTTAATTAAATAAATAAATTTATTTAATTATTACCATATTCCATATTCCTCTTAATTAAATTAAATAAATTTTACAATTTATTTATATTAATTATCATATTATTCTAAATTTGAATATTTGAATTCAAATAAGGGAATATTCCTTCGAACACTCTCTTCATCTCATAGTTAAATTAAATATTAAATATTTAATTTAATACCATTTCTCACTCCACAAATAATTAAATATTTTAAATATTTAATTACCTTCTAAAATCATCTCTCACACATAATTAAATATTACTTATTTAATTATGCGAACTTCTAATTTCATCCCCACATATAATTAAATAAATTAATTTATTTAATTATGAAATTCATTTCAACTCATTCTTCAAATGGCAACCTTCCTTCGAATCTGAATGAGAAAAATTGAAGAGGAAACCTTCTATCTCTCTCTCAACTTTCGAAAATCTCTTACCGTTCATCTTACCAGACTGAATCTCAACCGTTGATCTTTGCCAACTAAGCTTTTGCCATCGAAAATCTATAAATCAAACCTTTCACAAGCCATTTGGATCGAATCTTCTTCTAGCATCTTCACTCTGTCAAAATCAGTCTTCAATCGCCATCTATCATTTTCATCAGGTTGTTATGCTGCAGAATTGAGCAACCAACATTCCTCCAACAATCAACCTTCAAAATCTTGCATCGTTGTGCAGGTGGAGAAGAGCCATGGAGATCAATCAACACTAGTTTGAAAATCGGTTTGCACGTTCTTTGTTTATTATTTTTATTTTCATTCTAGTTTGTACTTCATGGTGCTTGATAGGATTTAATTTGTTTATTGTCTTCAATGCATTTAAACCTTTCATTGATTAGTCCTATCTACATTTTGGCGCCCACCGTGGGGCCTTGCCCCGTTTTTAACATTTATCTGCAGGTTTTCTGACAGGATTTCGTGTTCTGGAATTCGGATTTTCAACAAAATTTTCTGTTTTAGCGCATTTGAGAGTTTATGTAGCGCATATGAGGGTTTTTGCAGCGCATCCAGGGACTGTTTCGGTGCATATATGGAAGAATGGCGCATATACCATTCCATTAAAAATTGAAAAAAAAAAAAAAATTTTTTTTAGCCTTATCTAACTTTAATTTTTAGCGAATACAGCCTCTGTTTTAGCGCATATATCACTGTTTCAGCATTTTTTTTAGTCAAGCTTAAAATGGCCGTATCTTGGTCATTTTTTGGTCTTTTTCAGTGCTTTTTTTTTTTAAATGGGGTAGAATTTCATAAGCTATCTAATGGTGTAGGTGTTTATCAAATTTGACAGAGTTAACACTGTTTTAAACGCATATGACACTGTTTTAACGCATATATCACTGTTTCAGCATTTTTTTTAGTAAATCTTAAAATGGCCGTATTTTGGTCATTTTTTGGTCTTTTTCGGTGCTTTTTTTTACATGGGGTAGAATTTCATAAGCTATCCAATGGTGCAAGTGTTTATCAACTTTTACAGAATTAAAGTTATCAAATTTGGATATATTCTTCAGCACATAGGACTTTTGTTCTAGCAGATTTTTAATTTGTTTCTTTTGTCTTGGCAACTTGTTGGTGAATCATACGGAGCTGGAAAAGCATTGGGATCAATTAAAAAAAAAACAATTTGGAAAGCGAATAATCAGGTGCACACATTCTATTTTTAATCTCTTAATCTTGTTTGTCACACATTTCAATTTGGGGCATAAAATCAATCTTGTTTGATCACATAATTGAAATTGGCTTAAAACGAATTTTGTCTTCAATCACAGTTCAGAAATTGGGTTTAAAACGAATTTTGTCTTCAATCAAACATCTTGATTTGGGGTTAAAAAGAATGAGTGCTTTTATTGTTTTCTTACACACATTTCCTTTCTAAGGGTTAATTAACAACTGCGAGTGTGAATCAAGTGCATATGTGATCACAAACACCTCACTTGGTTTGCTTTTGTCAAACCCTTCATAGGAGGCCTGCTAGGGGATTTCATCACCCCTGGGGACGACCTCAATCGAAGTGTGAATCAAAAGAGACGCTTGTTTGGGAGTTAAAATCTTGTCACTCTTGGCTAAGCCCCAAAGAACTTTATACCTTTGGGAAGTGAAGGTGAAGGGTCGGTTACCCCTTTCTCCCAGCTGTGTGGCAGGATTTTGCTTTCAAATCATCCTTAGTCAACCTTGTGCAGACTAGTTTGAGACCTAATTGGCCATACTCACTTGACTAGTTCTAGGACTTGTTGATGTGTCTTCTTCAAGTGTGTGCTTAATAATCACATTCATAATTTCAAATTCAAAACTTGCTTATGTGTCTTGCATGTGTGATTCATGTGTGTGCATGTGTGATCATTCATTTAAACATTGCCAAATCAAGCTAAACACCAAACACATAAAGACAAGTCACTCTACACGTTCTTCCAACACATTCATATCCAATCACTTTCATCCTAATCAATCAAGTCATCCAATCTAATCATTCCACATCATCACCATCACCAACCTAGTCCTAGTCACCACTTGTCAAAATGGTCATCATCATAAACAAGCCCAATCCTAAACCTAAGCTTGAAGTCATAATTCAAGGAGTCTCTTTCTCTAGTTCAAATCATGAAACAAAACCAAAACATAAAATTAGACTTCGAGGGGCTTCTCCTTCCACCTCATACCAATCTAATCCATCCACTTCTTCATATATCAATGCCACATCAACATATCAAGCCACATCACAACAAACACATGTGACTTTAAGTTCTACCTTGCAACATGGTCAAACTTCATCATGTTCTAATGCAACCATTGACAAGGGGAATACCAATCTAGCACATGCACCCTATAACTTTATCATACCATCATCCAAACAAAACCAAAACCCTAAGCCAACACCTTCCACCTGTACACCTACAAAGGATGTGACCCAAAGGCTACTAGCAAGGAATCAAACATCGCCATGTCATCCAACTCATATTCTTGAACATACAAAAGAGTCATCAAACATCATGCCAAGTCCTTCAAGCCAACCATGTCATCCACAACCCCTTAAGCCAATTCAAGAGTCTCCCTTCATAAGTCCAAGTCACCCTCTATCATGCTTCTATGTTGTTGACCATCAAGAACATGACAAGTCTCTCCATGAGAAATCCCTTCCACCTCCATTCAAATAAGTGATGAGGTATGTCAAGAAAACAATCCTAAACATGAGGAAACATTACCCCCTCATCCACATAAAGATCAACACCCTCCCAATGATTCCATTTTTGATGAAGACCCCTTTTATGATCAAGAAGACCACGATGATCCTCTTAGCCAACTTTATGCATTCCATGGTCAAGAGCTTTCCACCTCATCCATCCATGATGCACAAAAATCCCCTTCCCTTGATGAGACATATGCCTCCCAAGCACACATAGAAGATCAAACAAATATCTTGGATCTATGTGAACACAATGCTAATCAAGATCCTAATGATCCTCCATCACCCACTATCAACCCCATTGCAAGTCCTCCATCATATCCTATTGGTCTTTCCACCCTCATTCATGAATGTTCTTCCTTAGAACAACAAAAACCATTATCTTCCCTTGCGTCATTTTCTCCATCCAATAAGGAACTCGTGTCTAGTGTTCCACCTATACCTAGTCCCATTGTCCATTGCACACTCCAAAACATGAACCACCAAGGTAAAGGTCTAGACCTTCATGAACAAGATATTTTGGATCCCATCCATGTCAAAGTCCCTCCACACTCTTATGGCCTTGGACATACACCCCAAGGACAACAACCTAAAGATGTTGGTACTTCCTCCATGCATCCTAAGTCCACTTTCCATCATAATCCCTATCATACACCCAAAACATATGTTGCCATTCCACCTCCATCATCCTACAAATGTCAAAAGCATGTGACCATACACCTTCCACCATCAACTTTGCCACCATTGCTCCCGACTCCTAATATCCCTCCATCGAATTTGCCACCATTGCTTCCAACTCCTAATATCCCTCCATCTAATCTACCTCCACTTCTCCCAACACCTAATATCCCCATTATCCAATCCCCTTATTCCTCCATCCATAAATCATCTAAAAATCCTAATCATGACCAATCAATGCACACATTGTCTAAACATAAAGCTTCCACTCATTCCACCAAACCCAAGGGATTCCGAAATAAAAATGGGGATGCCTCTACACATAAAGTCAAAAGTTCTAAAGGTCTTAATGCCTTAGCATACAATTGCACAAAGTCAAAGCCAAAAAAGTTATATATGCCCATACCTCCAAAAGAAAAGTCTAAAAACAAAATGGTTTGGGTACCTAAGAAAAATGAAAGCAAGTCAAATGAGGCATCTACATCACAAAAATCCGAACTATCTACTTTCACCCCACATTCCCACTCTATTCAAGAGTCTCAAATTCCTAAAACCCACAAGCAAAATAAAAGTCATAAAAATACTAAGTCTATGTGGGTACCTAAAACACTTCATCCACCAACTCCTAAGCAAACATCTCCATTGCTTCCTACACCCCATCCACATCAAAAGCTTCAACGTTTATCACAATGTGTGCAACCATTGGTCATGGTTCCCTTCCATTTCCCAACAATTCCACATACCTCCATCTCCTCATCCTTCACTCATTATCCTACATATCTCCCCCACCATCTTCCTATGGTCCATGCTTTTGGCTAAGCCTCCCCATTCATCTTTTCCATAAGTCCCATATAAACCCTATCATCTTCCCTACATAATCCACATCATAATCCATTATCTACCTACTATATTTCCCTTTATGTCATCCCTTACCAACATCTATGAGCATAATGACATTTGACATGGTCCATGCAATGGCATCCATATCTAGTGGGACTATCACCTTTCATGCAACTAGACACTTGGGTCCCTCCTATCCAAAAGTCAAAAAGTCAAAAAGTCAAAAAAGTCAAAAAAAAATAAATAAAGTAAAGATAAATCTCTTCGTCCAACGGTGAAAACCTGGTAAACAGGCACCCTGGATAAGTACCATGATGAAAACCTAGCAAATAGGCATCATGTGTAGGTTGATCTTCTATGTCACTTACACTTGGGGGCACAATGTCTTATCTTTCCAACCTATCATTTTCATATCATATCATTTCCATCTTACCTGCCATCTTTAGCCATCATACATACTTATCATATTGAGTCCATTCATCCACCTTTCTTCTTTGGATCTTGATGAAGATATAGGGGCAGATTTTGAAACATGTTTTGGGTATCTCTTGACATACCTCATCCTATCTAAACCAATCATATCATTATACCATGTTATTCCTATGCGACATAGTCTTTGGAGATCACATCCTTGCTCTCTTATGATGCATACATCCATACCATCCATCCATCTATCATGAGCATTTTATCCCTTATCCCATCACCCACCCTTGCACCTAGACTTGGTTTTCCCCTTGTCATTGGTATCTAGCACAAAGGCTACTCAAATTTTCATCCTTTGACACATCAAAACATTCCAAAAGTCCAAAAAAATATCAAAACATTCCAAAAGTCCAAAAAAAATCAAAACATTTCAAAATCCAAAAAAATCAAAACATTTCAAAAGTCCAAAAAAAATCAAAACATCTCAAAATCCAAAAAATCAAAACATTTCAAAAACAAAAAAAAAAAATCAAAATATCCCCAAAAAAATCAAAAAAATCAAATATCCAACAAAAATCCAAGCAATAAAATTAATCCATCCAATTAATTCTTCCAATTTTCATCTACTCAATCCATCATCTCAATTTAAATCAATCTGATCATTCAACCATTCAACCAAATCAATCAACTTCATCAAAACCATTTCATCCAATCAAATCAATGAATCAATCTAAGCAATAATCCAAATGCAAGTCAATCCTTAATCCATACCAATCAAGTCAATCAATCTTGTCAAATTATCCAATCACATCCTTTGGTCTTGATCCTAATCTTGTTGTAAACCAAATCAATCAATCAATCAATCAATTATCATCATCCTTGTGTTGATCTAGGGACATGTCGCTCCCCACAATGACAACACTATCATCATCATCATCAATCAATCAATCAACAGTTTATAACTTGACAGGGGCAATTCCTTGTTTGTTTTTGTATCATTTGTGCATGCTTGCTTGCTTGCTTGTGTGTGTTATCATTTTATCTTGCATTTGTATCAAATCCATATCATTCCAGCTAATATTCATATCTTGTGTGTTGTTGGAATATCTTTTTGCATTATCCTTTGCATCTAAGGTCACATAATACCTTTTGTGCATTAGGACTTTAATGCTCTAAGTCTCCCTCCTCATACGTCTAGACAAGGTTGTATTACGCTGGGGCATGAGACACATCGTCACCTTGGTCCTTATATCTTGGTGCATAACGTCTAGTGCTATATCAAACATCATGGTTGCTCACCTTCATTGCAGCATAACGTATCTTTCACCTCCTTCATCCACTTCCTATCTTACATCATTCGTCTTATCCCTCCCTTTATCATTTCATTTGAGAGCCTACTCGTGTTTGTTCAACCCGCCTATCCTCTCGAGGGGGCATCATCATTCCATCATCCTATCTTTCTATCATTATCCATTCTCCTCTATCCATACCTTAACTTCTTTGAAATGATGTTACTCGATACAAATCTCATCATCTCGAACATCATCTCAAAGAGGGGTAAAATGTATGCACCTAAAAATGGTCACATTATAATAAGTTTGGTAATTAATTAAATACAAGTTATTTAGTTAAATCTGTAATTCAATCTACATATAAATAAATTTAATTATTTATTTATATTGTTCACTTTTATAATTCTTCTATCTTAATTAAATAAATAAATTTATTTAATTATTACCATATTCCATATTCCTCTTAATTAAATTAAATAAATTTTACAATTTATTTATATTAATTATCATATTATTCTAAATTTGAATATTTGAATTCAAATAAGAGAATATTCCTTCGAACACTCTCTTCATCTCATAGTTAAATTAAATATTAAATATTTAATTTAATACCATTTCTCACTCCACAAATAATTAAATATTTTAAATATTTAATTACCTTCTAAAATATCTCTCACACATAATTAAATATTACTTATTTAATTATGCGAACTTCTAATTTCATCCCCACATAATTAAATAAATTAATTTATTTAATTATGAAATTCATTTCAACTCATTCTTCAAATGGCAACCTTCCTTCGAATCTGAATGAGAAAAATTGAAGAGGAAACCTTCTATCTCTCTCTCAACTTTCGAAAATCTCTTACCGTTCATCTTACCAGACTGAATCTCAACCGTTGATCTTTGCCAACTAAGCTTTTTCCATCGAAAATCTATAAATCAAACCTTTCACAAGCCATTTGGATCGAATCTTCTTCTAGCATCTTCACTCTGTAAAATCAATCTTCAATTGCCATCTATCATTTTCATCAGGTTGTTATGCTGTAGAATTGAGCAACCAACATTCCTCCAACAATCAACCTTCAAAATCTTGCATCCTTGTGCAGGTGGAGAAGAGCCATGGAGATCAATCAACACTAGTTTGAAAATCGGTTTGCACGTTCTTTGTTTATTATTTTTATTTTCATTCTAGTTTGTACTTCATGGTGCTTGATAGGATTTAATTTGTTTATTGTCTTCAATGCATTTAAACCTTTCATTGATTAGTCCTATCTACAGGAGCTATACTAGGATTAGAGGCCATCTAGTGGGTGACTGTGGAAAGGGTGTTAGAGTTTGTGGGACAATAACATTGGAGCAGCAACTTCTATTTGCAAAGTTGGCTGGAGTAAGTGAGGACCAAATGATTAGCATTTAAAATAAAAAACGGTCATTAGCTGATTTGCAAGCCTCTTCCAATGTATCAGTTGGAGAGAGTTGTGATAGAGGGAAGAGGAAAGCAAGTGAGAAAGCTTCAGTCATGTGGTTAATGAATGTGCAAAAACGTGAGCAAGTTGATGATGCAATGGCCAAATTCTTTTATGCACATGCTCTTCCATTTCATTTGGCAAGGTCACCTTATTTCAAAACAATGGTGAGAGAAATATTGGCAGTTGGATCCTCTTATGCCCCCCCTGGAGAACATAGATTGTGCACCTCCCTCCTTGACAAACAATATGCAAAAGCTACCATGATGATGGAGGAGATGAGGCAAACATGGATTAGGACTGGCTGTTCCATTGTCATGGATGGGTGGAGTGATATTCGGCATAGGCCACTCATTAATGTTATTGTTACATGCCCTGCTGGTTCATACTTTCTTCGAGCTATTGATTGTTTTGGGAAGCTTAAGGATGCCGATTTTCAGTTTGGCATTTTGAGGGAGGCCATAGAGGAGGTTGGGCCTTCTAATGTTGTGCAGGTTGTGACAGATTCAACTCGTGTTTGTAAGCTAGTTGGTTTGATGGTTGAGAGTGCTTACAAACATATTTTTTGGACTCCATGTTGTGTACATGCTTTGAATAATGCTTTGAAAGACATTGGCAAAATAGATTGGATGAAGGTAGCAGTTGCAGAGGCTAGAAACATACAAGTGTCTGTATGTAACCATCAAACTTCACTTGCACTATTCCGATCTTATTCAAAGAAAAAATTCCTCAAACCAGTTGAGACTAGATATGCTAGCTACTATATTTTGTTGGAGAGGATGTTGGAGGACCAAGATGCTCTACAAGCCATGGTTGTTTGTGCAAAATGGAAAAGGTGGACTCTATCGAAGACAAGTGAAGCAAAGGAAGTGAGAGATAGAGTACTTAATGAACTTGGTGGGCCAATATCAAGTAAGAAATCTGAAAATTTAAATTGTTTTTGAATTTGTTACACTTACACTTTGTTTTACTTTAGTCTTTGTATTTTAAAAGTTCTAATTTTTAAAAAAAATTTGTAGGTATATTTGCTCTTTTATATCACCAGCTGTTGCGGTAATCCGGTATGCAGATACAGACTCTCCTAGCTTGGGAGAGATATATGAGACTTTTGATAGCATTCTTGACCAAATGAAGCAAGCTATTCGTAAAAAGGATCCTGAGATGAGTTTTTATGAGGACCATATTAGGCCTATTGTGACAAAGAGGTGTAACACAATGAATACCCCTCTTCATATGCTTGCCTATGCTCTTAATCTGAAGTGGTATGTACCTAGACCTGGCCGAATGCTTCCTTCTGATGATGACGAGGTGATAGAGGGGCTTACAACAGCCCTTCGTAAAATGTATGCCAACGACCAAGCAACCATTCTTAGAGAGCAGTGGCTTATGTTTTCTGATCTTCAGGGTCCTACATTCAGCAAACCAGAGGCTAGGACGGATAGGGCCACCATTGCACAGAACAACCCCATTGGATGGTGGAAATTCCATTGGAAGGACACACCGGATTTGAAACAACTTGCCATCTATTTTCTCTCACAGATTGCTAGTTCCTCTGATGCAGAGAGGAATTGGTCCATCTATGGCTTCATCCACTCCATTAAGAGAAACAGGCTTACTTCAAAATGAGCTGAGAAATTAGTTGCAATTCACAGTACCTTGAGACTTCAGGACCGACAGACTACTGAGTATTGGCAGACTCCAACAGCACGATGGGATGTTGATCATGAGGATGTTAGGCAAATTGATGAGGAGGAGATGCAACCATGATTGGTTGGGCTACCATTGGATGATCCACTCTTGCCAGAGGATGATAGTGACTCAGATAGTTCTGAGTCTTTGGATATTCATAGCCCGAATGAGGCTTAATTTCATAGACTGTTGTATTTAATATTTTGATTTTCATGTTAGAACTTTGAGACTTCTAGATACATGTTTGAGACATTTGGATATTGATAAACCATGGTTTTATTGATGTTTGATACTGCTGTGATAAATTTTATAATGTTTAATGACATTTCTTATGCTGTTATAGTACTACTCTCGCAATTTACTTGCATATTGATATTGTTCTTATCACTTATTAATTTATTGACATATCTATCTCTCTTTCCCTCTCTCTCTCTCTAATATATTAATAAATTTTGAAAAAATCATATATATATGTATGTATTTTGTATGTCGCCGTCCCTTGCCATCCCCTAAAAATTGCCCCTTAGGAAACGTTATGGAAACGCGTCCCCTGCCGTCCCCCCGTCCCCGTCCCCAACAAGGCGTGGAACATAGTATTTTACGGATTTTCAAGTTGAGATCACCATCTATGTCATGACAGTTGCATAGAATGATAACTCAATGAAATTAGGGTTATAGAGGGATTTGTTAGGAATATGAATCATAAGTCCTAACAAACCAATCCTAATCTTCACCACCTTAATTATTCTTTTCCTTTTATTGATTTGTGGCAGTTGCACCTGAATTGGTTTGGGTAGTTGTAAATGCAATATAGTATGTATGTGTGTGCAGCTCAGTACAATTAGGATTATAGAGTGGTTTATTAGGAATATTAATTCAATCTCCTAACAAACCAATCCTAATCTTTACCACCTGAATTATACTTCTCCTTTCATTAATTTGTGGTGCTTATATCTGAATTGGTCTAGGTAGTTCTATATGCAATGCAGTATGTGTGTGTTTGTGTGTCAAATTGGTTCAGGTAGCTGTAAATACAATGTAATATGTGCACACATATGGATTTGTGTGATAATGGAAAGATGATATGCTGCTTATGTGTGAAATTCTGAGCATAATTTTCTCTGCAACTATGTTTTTTATCTTTGTTATTTGTATGGGACCTCACATCATGATGCTCATATATCTGATGGTTTGCTTCTAGGATCACCATTGAGAGTTTTCAAAGCCCCAAAAATAGATAACTCTGCCTTTGGTGGGCATCAATACAAGTAACAGATTACTCGCTACAAATTTTATAAACTATAAAGAATGCTCCCAAGAAAAAAGGAAGAGAAATGCATACCTTTGTAACTAGCTGTAACCTCATTTCCTGATGAACGGCTAATGCACAGATTGCATCGGTAATCTCTTCGTCTAACCTCACTGCAAATAGTAATATCTAGATTACAAACATGGTGTTCCTATGGGGGAATTTCAAGAACATACCATTGACAAATATTAAGTGCCCACACCCCCAAATACCTACATTAAAAGCACCTAATACCAGTACATTCAACTCTGTATATAAAATGATTGCAGGATTACTGCAAAGTAGAAAACATACAATCATCTGTGCACTCAAGTAAAGAAAGAAGTTTCATATCAGCTTCAGTTGCTTTTATAATCTGCAATCCTTCACCACTGCATATACCTTACAAAGTTAGAACAAATGAGACGTAAAAGAGAAAACTATTTTCATAAAGAACTTGAACTAGATGCAGCATAATTCTACTTCAATTTGACCAAATAACCTCTGAATGGACACAAAAACAAAAATGATTCAAGCAACATAGACAACTGCAGTTATACATCAGAAAAACTTGTTATTACCGTTGTGCCAAAACACTTACTGCAGCAACAACATTGATTTGAAGCCCTTTATCATGATTTTCAAGACAATGTAGAAGTCTTTCCATCTGAAAGAAATGATGAGATAGTAATTTAAAAAACCACTAGACTGCAAAAGAGCATATTTTGAAATTTGCAAATAAAAATATTTCCATGAAGCAATAAGGTTCAACAATCAAATAGATGTGCATGTAACCCCGAAACTTGATTTAATTTATAATTATTACATACCAGATGAGGCGACTCCACAACAACTATATAAAGATGGAGATTTGCATTCATAATTGCTGTTAGAGCTGCACAAGCATTTTTCTGCATTTTAAGTGATGTCAGGAACTAGCAAAATTTAACATAACAATGGAATTTCTGATGTGGACTGTGAAAACTTGATTCACCTAACTATTAACATAACAAATGAATTTAAGAAATAAAGAACAAAATTACCAAGTCTTCGTACATTTCTTTAATCTTTGTAGAGTGTTTACATTTAGAGTCTATTCACAAACAGTTTACATACTCAATTACAGTATCTTCCTCACTGTGAGATGGGTATGCAGAAACACAATTAATGTCTTAAGCTGTGGTTATGATCTTGTTTTCTTAGAAACAAGTATCAGGAAAAAAAAGCTTTAATCAAGGTATTATCACAAGTGTATATGCTGCAGCTTTAAGCTTGAAGGATGTTATTTACAGCCAAAACTAGAAACTAATTCTAGAGAACTAAAATCAATATGAGCTTCTAAGGTACAAGAGAACGAATCATGAACAAACTTTATAAAAACCAGTCATTCATCCACAAAAAGAACATGGTAAAAAACAAGATGAAGCATTAGATAAATCAAAGATTATAACATACATGCTATGCTACCAATTACACAAGACTCAGCCCCCATACCCAGCCAGAATAGGTCCAGATCCAGGTTCAGAGTACATCTAAGACATAATCGAGGGGTACCAAGGGCAGGCCCTAGACATAACAACAATTTAAAAAACCTTGTTCACTCTGCTGATGCATTTGCTAATTGATAGGTTCATGTTCCTCCTCCCTGAATTGGAGTGGACTTGTTTCCAATTCTTTAGTACATGTTTCTGCTTCTTGCAGATGGATAGTATGTCCTACTGTTATAGAAAACCCGTGCTCATGACAAACCCTGAAGGGTATACTTTCATGATCCAAAGGTTGTTCCCACCCTATATCTCTCACTTCTAAAATCAATCTATCATGGAGAGGCTTGTCCAGATCCAATTTGACACAGATTCTTGCATAGTCAAGTGCCCAAATTCGTGTTAAGCTCTGAGGTTGTTATGTATCCTGCAATTATGTGTCTGTTTTCCTGCTAGTGTTGACTGAGAAAAAGATGTAACCCAACCCATACATGTAACATACTTGGCAGGTCTCTTGTTGGTTTAGACACTGATAAAAATACATGACCTTTTGAGGAATCAAAACCCCTGCTTGAAAGATTCAGTCCTCCTCTTGTTTGGCGATAAGAAAGCCATGCAATGGCCATTCAGTGTTATAAAACATCTTCTACTCCTAACAGCTTCCAATTCTTTTGTACCCAGGCCAGATCACAGTTCTTTATGAGTAGGCATATTCATTGCTCCATTTCATCCATTGAGAAGAATCTTTGGATGGGTTTTCATAAATGGAAAAGATCATATTTTGTCCTATTAGATGAATCAATCTGTCCTGATTCACAATCAAATATTGTTTTTTACATTCCAATTGGCTTGGCTTGGGTTCATAAGGCTCGGACAACTATACTTCAGCATATGCTCAGCCCGAATTCGCTGCTCAATCCTTTTACCTTGAGAGAAACTCCAAACTCACTTGATTTATACAAAAGTTTACTTATGGGTGATTCTACTTCAACCTAAGGATGGTATCCTTTTCTGGCGTTTTGTTCAGAGGAAATTGCCTCTTCAAATCCCACTAGGCATTGATGGTGTTGGTTTTCTGAGGTCTGTTTCCTCTTCTAGTCAATCAGCATTTCTTTGAACAGTCTTGCTCCTTTCATGTACTCCTTAGGTGCTCCTCATTGCCTTATTCCTGAAAGGAAGTGTACAATTCTTCCATCAAAGGACATTTACCATTGGCACATCAAATCACTTTGACCTCCCCTTTGCATTCTCTAAATCCCAAGATAAATTTCTACATTGAGCACTTTTTACAAGTTGCAGCTAGGACTATCTTCAACATCATTGATCTCAAGGTTTGAGGATTCCTCTTGGCCGATTGAGAGTGTACTCCCACCAACTTCTAGTTGAGATTAACCACCATATTTGAAAAAGTGAAAGGTTCTGCCACCTGTTGGTGTACGTTTTATCATCCACCGAACACACAGAATAAAATGTCCAAAGACAATCTATCCTCTCTTGAACAAAGTCACCGCGTATGCTAAGATTGCGAGAAGATCATATGGCGACTCCAAGGTTTCTTTCGTCAAGTCATGACATGTGGATAAGCTCAATGGGCGTTGTGATTTGCTGGTAATACACAAAGGGACTTACGTTAAGGAATCTCTCACAAGTTCAGGACTTAGGCGGATTTATCATTAAAGGCTTCTTTGATTGGGACTTTTAGTTTGGATCTCAAAAAAAGGCAAAAAGATAAGAGTTTAGAGGATCTAATCTACGCCTAGGAATTCAAGAGACAGTAAAGATCAAATGAAATGAATAACCACGCTTTGCTTCGCCTCCTTAGGACAACTATGCAAAGTGGGTGCAATCTTCAAAGGGTGTGATTATAATTTTCAAGCCTCGAATAAGACCAAAGTTAAGCATCCACAATCACAAGCTCAGGCTAACTTTACGCATCGAATGAAAATCATCCATCCGAAGAAAGTATGAGCAATATTTCACCATTTAATCTATACGATCAATCTCGCATTCACTTAACAAACATTCAAAGCAAATTCTACTTAATTGTAATCTAATTCTAATCTATGGTAGAAGAAGTTATACAACCTTGCTCACTACTTGACAATAAAAGTGATTCAAAGCAAATCATGCATAAGAGCTTTTATTATCGGAAATAGTCTAATGCAACAATTTCATACACTGTCTCCACTTTCTTACAATTTCAAGAGATTAACTTCTCTTCAACTGAGTCTGTGAAAAATGAGTTGCTGAAACTCATTATAATGCTGAAGAATTCGATTTGTTTTAGCAACTGCATCTTTTTCTCTCGATTTCGATTTGTTTTCTCCTCTTCAAACAGGCAAGTTTCCATTCTTTTTCGAAAAAACTCCATGGCGAGCTTATCCAAGCAAATCTCTTTGATTTTCCAAAATTCAATTTTTGCTAGATGTTTATCTTTGATTTTCGAAATTTTGAAAAAAAACATTAAATGTCCAATTAAATTCGATTTTTTTCAAATTTTATAGATTTTCTCTTTTCAGGCGTAATCTATTTTCTTCCAATACATCTCTGGCGAATTTTATTTTTGTTCGAGGCATTTTATACTTCTAAGTGTTGGAAACAAAAAATGTTAAAATATTTAATTTATTTCCAACCCGTTCGTTTTTGACCCATGGCATATTTTAATTTTTTCCTTGGCTAAATATTTATTTTCCAAGTTATTTCAATTTTCATCTAGCCAAGTTGAAATTTTAGCCATCTTGCCAATAAATATTACGCCAGATCCCCATTTTCTTCTGCCATGGCGGACTTCAAATTGTGTCGAGCACATTTTCTCATTCCAAAACGAATTTTCCCCTTGCTCGAATGAATTTCTCTAGGCAAAGTATGTGTTTGGACGTTTTTTCTAGGCCAATTTCCATGATACTTAGACAAATTTTCAACCCTTTTAGCCAGGGGCGGACTTTCTTGCCTCTTTGCCATATGCACTTTCCTCTGTACACTTAGCCAACTTCATAATTTTTTTTCTAGGCATCCATACTTAGGCAAAATTTCAATTTTTTCTCCCTTCCTTGTGCTAGGTGGACTTTACCAACCCCTTGCCATTCTTCTCTCTCCAAAGCATCAAATACTTAGCTAGAATTTTCTCCCCTCTCCTAGGCTAGGCGGACTTTATTAATGCCTTGCCATGTGAGGGCGGACTTTAGAGGTGTCTTGACATATTTTATCTAAGGCTGGGCGGACTTCCTTAATGCCTTGCCATCTTTTGGCGGACTTCCAAAACTTCATGCCATCTTCTCACTAAGGCTTGGGTGGACTTCCTTGCTCTCATGCCACATCCCTCAAATTAAGGGCGGACCTTGTTAATGGCTTGACATTCTCCTTCTATGGCAAGGGCGGACTTGCCTTAGGTCTTGCCATACTTCATACTTAGCCAAAATTTCAGATTTTCTTTCTTCCTAGGCTTGGGCAGGCTTTCAAGAAGTCTTGCCATTTATTCATGAGCATGCTGGGCGAACTTCCATGACTTCCAGACTTTAACCTTGGATGCCATACTTCAGATTTATGCTATCTCAGTCATGAATTTTATGCTGGTCGCCATGAACTTCTTGATTTTTTGTTGATTTTTGCATGCTTTTCAACTGATTTTTCCAGATTTTTACCTCGCTTTTCCATGCTTTTCCTGATTTTTGCTTGATTTTTCGATTTTTACTTTGATTTTTCAATGATTTTTCAATTTTTTTGGCTGATTTTTGGTTCTAAAAATGGAAACATTGACTCATTGACCAAGGTTGACTCTCTAAAAATAGAAAAAGCAAAATCCCTAAAAAATAGGGAACCCCGTTTGGTCCAAAAATGCCAAAAATGAAAAAGCGAAAAAGCAAAAGAAGCAGATTCCCTAAAAAGTAGGAAGTGTCAGAATTGGCCCAAAGCACAGGCAATCCTCGTCTCCCGGACCTTCTGAGCACTTCTATGATGTTTAGGCATTAATTCAGGCATGGATTCTCAACTTGGCTCGGATGACTCTCAAAAGACTGACTTGAAACTCTCAAAGAAGTGACCTGATGAAACCGTTGCGTGAAGGCAAAACCCTAAAAACTAGCAGACTACTGGGGGTCCCCATTTGCAATGGGGCGATGTGTGAAAAGGTCACAACACCACCTTTGTTCTCTCTAGGAGGTGGAGACTATGAACCATTTTGTTTTCTAGTGTCCTATCTACTAAGAAAACCATGGGAGTTAACATTGTTTGTATAGAGATCTTAGTGGCTCTATATCCACTTTCTTTTTCTACCCTAATAAAAGATACTTGACCATTTTTCTTCATGAACTCACCACTTTCAAACATAGGGATGTAGATCCCGTCATCGAAGCTCAAGAGCTACCAAACTAATAATTGCTATTTTCAGCCCCTCACAAATGTTGGAGGCATTAAGCACCCTTTGGATACAATTGATTCATGTATAGTACAGGGCAGATCTTTAAGACACTACTCATCCTTGTTGTCTATTACTACTAGGGTTCCCAACACTTCAACTCTCATTTTGTAGATCATGGTTCTATGTCTTCTCAACATGAAAGACCCTCTAGCACTCCTCTCTTACAGTGCAAGTCTCAAGAGCAAGTTAGCATCACTAGTTTCTTCTCTGCCACAAGCAACTCTTTGGCCTTAACTATTAGTGGAGGTTTTAAGGGGAATCGAATACCTCCTAGGCTTATCCAGCCTAGACACCTTAGCCCCAAATTCTCCTCAGCAAGCATTATCAATTTTTGCATTGAACTTCTATGGTGATTGTATTAAAGTATTATTGTAATATTTAATAGTCATCTTAGTTGTTAGTTTACTTTAGTTAGTTTTAGCAACTTTCTTTTTGCTCTTTTGTTCACAATTGTTTCTTTCAGAAACATCATCTTGTAATGCATTACAAAAGGAGTATTCCTCTCCTCCTTTCAATAACGAATAACGATAATCAATTACCATTTCATGGTATCAGAGCTTAGGATAATTTTTGGCAAAAATTTTTAATAAAATTTGTGGATTTTCCTAAGAAAATTTTAGAAAAAAATTTAGATGTTCTAGTTTTTTTTTTTGATAAAAATCAAAACTTTACTCGACTCTTAAAAATCGCAAGGATTTTTATCAGCTAGGAATCGAGGGTTTTTGGCAAATTTTTTTGTGACAAATTTCATGGTGAAGTTTTTGCCCAATTTTTTAATAAAAATCATGTGCTCTCTTACTAATTAAAAGAATCGAGGATTTTCTCTTGTCTGAGAATCACAATTATTTTATGCAGAATTTCTAAGGTTTATTTCTCTGAAATTTTGAGGGTTTTTATTTCTCAAATTTGCAGATCTATTGCTGGGAGAAAATCACGAGGGTTTTTCAAGAAGATTCGTGGCTCTTTTCTGCAAGAAATCGCGTCTTTTTCTAGCAGAAATTGCATCCATTGTCATGGGCAGAAATTGGTGGTTTTGTCCGCGAAACGCATCAGGTTTTGACTCCTGTTTTGGCACGCGACTGGTGTTTGACGAATTGCAACTTCATTTTCTCCGTTTCAAGGCAATTTTTTTGTGTTTCGTGGCGGTTTTTCTGCTTGCTAGGCACGTGACTGAGTCAATTTCTGCAAAAGTCGTGATTGGTTTCTTTTGCAGAAAAACTGATTTTGATTGGCTTCAAATACTTCCTCTTTAGGCCGGTCCAGTCAAAATCGTCAAAAGATCAGTTTTTCTCTACTGGGTCAATTCTGATTTTTCAAAAGCCAAATCAGGAGCTCCAAGGTCATCAATGGAGGTTGCTCAAACTGCCAAGTGTTAGATTCAACGTCTCAAACACTGTACAGAAGATGAGAAATGATGAACATGCATGCAGAACGGAGAATGAAGGAGGGATGTTGTGAATTCATGAAAATTGCAAAATTTTGACTAAGTTTGGAGAGTTCAGGCGCCCCAAGCCAGTCAAGGCACTTAGGATTCCATGCCTTAGAATTTTTCAGTCTCCGGCAGTCAAAGCAACAGTGAGCATGAGGAACAATGAAAGAAAAGCTGAAAAGTTGAAATAAAAACTCCGGCAGTCAAAGCAACAGTGAGCATGAGGAACAATGAAAAAAAAGCTGAAAAGTTGAAATAAAAACTCTCTGGCTCATAAAGGCGCCCTTGGTAGCCAAGGGCGCCCAACTTTTCAAGGCACCAATTGATGGAGTTAGGGTTTGTGCTACCAGGATAATTTGTTTAGAATCCTTCCAACTCCGCAGTGAATCTATCAACAGGACCACCAGATCAATCAGTGAATCGAAATTGTGGATCGAACGAAGAAGTCTTGGCAAAGAAGCAAACTACAAAATGTTAAAATCATGGAAAATATTCCATCTCTAGGAACTTTGGGCCCCCCAAGTAGCTAGGGGCGCCTAGGGTTTTGAGCCACCAGATGCAGAGATTAGGATTTGCAAATATGACCATTGTCTTCAGAATTCTGCCAGCTATCCAGTGGGTGTCTTCACCTGATCATCAGATCCTTCAATCACCCATAGTTTCAGATCAAAGGGAGGGCATAACATGAGGTTTCAAGTTTGAAAGATGAAAATGCTCAAAAAAATGACTAAGTCTGGCAAGGATGGGTGCCCCAGCTAGCCAGGGGCACCCAAGGATTTGAGGCCCCAAATCATCTTTTCAGGAGATGCAACTCTCAGAAGACCCTCCTTAGAATTCATCGAGCTATCCAACGAATTTGACAGTCAGTTCATCGGGTCAATCTAGCTCCCGGAATTGCAAATTCATCCGAAGGGCAGAAAATAGTGATAAGAGTTGAAGAACATGAAAATGGGTAACACTTGCCAGTAAAGGCGCCCCTGGTAGCCAGGGGCACCCATGATTGTGAAGGTCAAGATGATGTTTTTATCAAAAGCAGCGTCCAGGATGATCTCGTCAGATTCAGTCAAGCTTCATAATGGATCATTCAGCTAGTTCACGAGATTAATCTAGCATCAGGAAATCAAAGATCAAACTGTAGAAAAAATCAAGCAAAAAGTTGAAAATGTTAGAAAATGGCTGAGTCTACCAAGAAGGGCATCCAAGTTTTCATGCCTTAGAGAAATTTCCAAATTTTCATCATTCAACTCTCAAATAGCGTCCACATTCGATGAACTTGCTCAAGAGGCTTCAAAGATTTAAAGCTAGAGAATAAAGCGTTTTATTTGCCCTCAAAACCTATTTAAGATGTCTTTGGCATTCATTGTTCACAGATTTTTGCAGGTGGTGTCCAAAGGAGGAGATAAAGAATTTTTCATTTCAAGATTCAAAGACTAAAACGAGCTGCTTTTTCAAAGTTCTTCATATTTTCCAAATCAGCTCACATAGAGGCTTGCTTTTTCATGCTTCAAATTTCCAGGGCATCAATTTTCAGAAGAAGGGGGTCATCTTTCTCCATTTTCAACAATTTGGATCAACTTGATTCATGATTCTCTACAACTTTGAGAAATTTTTCAACTTTCAAGAACCTGCTTTTTCCTCGCATGTCCAAGAAATTTTCAATATTTTCAAAAAATAATCATCTGGGTTCATCCAAAACGTGATTCTGCACAAAAACCCCAACTCTCAACTTTTTAGAGAAAATCCTAAAATTTTAAGGTTTCTGCTTTTTCAACCAGCCATTAACAATTTTCAAAATCGGACGATCTGGGTCTCTTTGCAACAAGATTCTACACAAAACCCATATCTCAGGTTATTTTGAAAAATCTGTCCGTTTGAAAAAGAAAAATCAACAAGCTATTTTTAGCTTTTGTGCAGAACTTGTCCAAGCTTAGTCGAGTTTACAATCAAACTTCAAGTTTTTCAACATGGAGTACTCTCCCATCGAATTCAGAATCAAGTCAGTGCTATATCATGATTTCATCAAAGCTTTTGAGATTGATTTGCATCATATAAAACCACTGTTCAACTTGCGTGCTTTGAAAGACGCAAGTAATGTTGCAATCAGACACCTCGGTCATTCTGGATTACTTGTAGCAGCATCAATTCCCATCTCAGTGCAAAGTCTAGAGTTTGTAATTGCTTGTGTCAAGCATTACAATCCTGCAACACGAGAAATTCAAGCAGTAGATGGAAGACTTGTTTGTAGCCTCAGGACGGATGTGGTTGAGAAGTGCTTTTCAAAACCACCATGGAGAGAAAACATCATCATCTCAATCGAAAAACATGAAAAGGTGTGGTGTGAGCAAAAGGACAAGTATTGGAAAAGAGTTGTACAATATTCTTCCATTGAAAAAACGGGAGAAGTGTCAGAAGTATAAAAGTTGCAAAAGAAACGGAGGAATGTCAGAAGATGGTCACACACAGGGTAAAATAGATATGATGAAGCAAGATGATATATTTATAAAAGGTCATCACCCCAGTTGCAGAGCCGCCGAAATTAGCAAGATTTGATAAAGAAGCTGAGGATGTCAAAGATTTCCTAAGTTCAATTGCAGAAAGCGAGGAAATCCTAGAAAAGCAGAATATTGCCTTAGATAGTATCAATGCTCCTAACAAAGAGACAGTTTCCAGCTTTTTGGCGGATTTAGTTTCCCAAAATACCGATGGATGAGTTATCTTATCAGAACAGCAAAGATCTCCAAAGATAAATTTAAAGCAGCAATGAACTTGAAGCTTTCTCCTAGCTTTCTTTCTATTCTTGTCTCATTCTTATCCATTCTTTATGAAGGACAAATATCAAGTTGTAATAATTGGCACTTTCCCTTTTCTTTCCTTTTTTGGCTTTCATAGGTTGTTAGATGCTTATCTTGTTTTAGTTTTAGAAATAAAGCTTGCATGATGGCAAGTCTTGGTTGTAAAAGCAAGGAGATTTTAGGGTTCCCTACTCCTCTGCTTGTGTATAAATATGGGTAGCCTTGCCCATTTTTCTTTAACAGTTATTGTGATAGCAAATTGTTGAGCCTACTTTGCTTGCAAGTTGTTGTTCAGTTTCAGTTCACTTAGTATAAGAGCAAGCTTGTATGCCTATCTTGCTGCAAGTTATTGTTCAGTTCATGTGTTTTGTCTCAATGTATTTTGGTTGATTGCTAAACTGTAAGCCTATTATTGCTACAATCCTGTTGTCCTAGAAGTGTAATCTTTGTTACTTGAAATTTGAGAAAATAAAATCTTATGCCTGCTTTGCTGCTTTGATCTACTATCTCAGATTTTTGTTTTATGTGTTTTGCTTATATAATCTTTATATCAGCTTGCATTGAAAGTATAGTAGATGTGCGTTGGAAGAAAGTTTCTTTAAGTATTTGTACCAAAGAATCATTCCTTGTTCATTTCTAACTCTCAAGCTCTAAGTTTACTTGAGTAGTTGGAAACGTCATTAGAGTAGGCTTAGTCGTAGTTGAAATCCAAAAGAGAAAATCTCAGCTACACGCTAGAGTTTTATAAACTTGTGCTCTTAGCTGAACAAAAAGATTGGCGAATTAGTTTTAGTTTACTTTCTTTAAGCAACATCAGCAAAGAGGGAGCTTCCCCTCCTAATTCGAATAGCAATTAATTTGTGCATAGTTGTCTGTTTCTAATTCACATTCCAGAGGTGCGAATTGAAACACCAACAAATTATTAAATATAATATTTAAAATATAAATATTAACATCTTAAATATTATTATAATTGTAAATAGTGAAATATACATGTAAAACCAATATAAAATAAATACATTAAAATCTAAGTATAATAGTAAACTAACAATCATATAATATATTAATATAAAATATACATAACATAATAGTAATACCTATATAAAAGGCAGCAATCAAAGCAGCGATCCCATAATAAAAGACAAGAATTTAGGAAAAGCTGCGATTTTATATTCTTTAACAAGGCAGCGATTAGTCTAAACAGAAAAAGCATGCCCCTTGATGCAGCCTTCCACGTAGATATGGGAGGATATAAATGAGTAAAATCATTTGTAAAAGGAGGATAGGTAATAGCAAGGAAATTAAAGGAGATTTAACAGACATACATGAAATAGAAAACAAAGACATAGAAATAAATAAAAGTCTGATATAGGGAGGAGGATATAGAGGAAAAATATTATGCATCAGCAGAGGTATAATAGGCAGATCTATAAGATACAATAGGCAGATTCTAAAGAAATATATATACAGATCCAGAAGAGGTGATTACATATTGGAAAGATATATAGATGGAACAAGGAATAAAAGGTGAATAAGGAAGAAATGAAAATAACCAGTAACAATAGGGGATTGGTTTAGATTATTACTCAGAAAAAATCAGAAACAGTGAACAAGATAGACTTCATTTTTCTCAACTTGCAAATACATGTAGTAAAATAAAGATATCAAAAATTGCACCCCTAAAACAGTTATAACAGCAGATTATATATATAAGAATTTATAACAGTATTGGGATACCCTGATTTAGGAGATTAAAGATAAAGTCAAGATAAATCAATAAGGGGACATTACACAGATTCAAGGTCTCAAACACTGCACAGATCGAGAAATGGCAGAAGATGCTTCGTGAAACGAAGAACAAACGAGGGAAGCTGGAAAATCTTAAAAACTGAGGAAAAATGGTTAAGTCTGGAGATGCTAGGCACCCCCTGTCTAGTCAGGGCGCCTAGCCATTCATGTCTTAGTATATTTTTCAACCCCGGCAATCGAAACACGGAGCAAAACATGAAGAGCAAAGGAAAAGTTGTAAAATGATAAAATTTGACTAACACTGGCAAGTAAAGCCGCCCCTGATAGCCAAGGGCGCCCATCATTTCAAGCTATCAGATGCAGTTGTTAGGGTTTGTTCTTCTAAGGTATCTTGCTCAAAATTCCTCCAACTTCGTAGTGAATCTAGCAGCAGGTTCATCGGATCAATCAATTAGCTAGAATCATGGATTAAACAGAGGAGTTTCACCAAAGTAGCAAATTGGAAATTGTGAAAATCGTCAAGAAAATCGTCAAAAATATTCTTAAGTCTGGGAACTTTGGGCGCCCCAACTAGCCAGGGGCGCCTAGGGTTTTGGCAGTTCAAATCTCATTGTTAGGGTTTGCTAGATCAGTCATTGTCTTCAGAATTTTGCAAGCTGTCCAGTGGATGTCTCTACCAAATCCTTAGATTCTTCAATCACCCGCAGTTTCAGATCAAATGGAGGACAAGGCATGGAAGGTTAAAATTGAAAGTTGAAAATGTTCAAAAAAATGACCAAGTTTGGAGAGTTTGGGCACCCCAGCTAGCTAGGGGCGCCCAAGTTTTTAAGGGCACAGAAGGAGGATTTAGGGTTAGCGGTCTTCAGGACATTCCTTCAGATTCTAGTAGGCTCTCCAACGAATTCATCAGTGAGCTCATCGGATTTGTCAAGCACCAGATATTGCAGATTGAACAAAGGGATAAACACATGCAAAATGAAAAAAGTCAAAAGAAAAGATAAAAACACAGAAAAAAAATCGAACTCTGGAGGAGTTGGGGGCCCAAGCTAGGCAGGGCAAGCTTTTGACCCCTCAGAATCAGTTTTCAAGATTTCTAGCCTCTAAAAGATCTTCCTCAGAATTCTCCAAGCTATCCAATGAATCTATTAGCCAGTTCACCAACCCAGTCAAGCATCCGGAAACGGGATTTCATCTGAAGGTCAGAAAGCATTAACAAATTGAAGAATATCAAAAAATGACTATCTTTGGTGATCATGGGCAACCTAGGTAGCCAGGGGCACCCAAGATTTTGAGGCCTCGGATTGAGTTTTTCGAGGTTGCAATCTCCAGAACAATCTTTCCAAATCCAATCAAGCTCCACAACGAGATCATCAGCCAGTTCACAAGATTTATTGAGCGCTCAGAATTGAGGATCAAACTAGGGTCAAAATCAGGCATAAAAAAGTTGAAAATTTCAAGAAAATGGCTAAATCTGCCAAGTAAAGGCGCCCAAGTTTTCATGCCTTGAGAATTTTCCAAATTTCGTTATTCAACATTCGAAAAAGTGTCTACATTCGACAAACCTGGCTCAGTATTCACTTCAAAGATTTAAAGCTAGAGAATAATGCGCTTTTTATCCTCAAAACCTATTTAAGAGGGCCTTGGCATTCATTATTCACATCTTGCAGGTTGGTGTCCAGAGGAGGAGACATATAATTTTATTCATATCAAGATTTGAAGGCCAAAATGTGATGCTTTTTCGAAGTTCTTCATATTTTCCAGGTCAGGTTGCTCAGAGGCTGGCTTTTTCATGCTTTAAATTTCCAGGGCATCACTTTTCAGAAGAAGGGGGTCATCTTTTTCAATTTTCAACAATATGTGTCAGCTTGGTTTTTGATCCACTACAACTTTGGAAAATTTCATATTTTTCAAGAACCTGTTTTTTTCCGCACTTTTTCAGGAAACCCTCAGTTTTTCGAAAATCTGATCAATTGGGTCTCTCTGAAACGTGATTCTACACAGAACCCATATCTCATATTATTTTTGAAAAAATCTGCCTTTTAAAGAGAAAAAATCAGCAAGCTATTTTTCGCTTTTGTGCAGAACTTATCCGAGCATAATCAAGTTTACAGTCAAAAGTCAAGTTTTTTAGCATGCAGTATTCTCCCATGGAATTCAAAAATAAGCAGCAAATGGGCGGGTTGTTTGCAACCTCAGGACGGACGATGTTGAGAAGTGCCTTTCAATACCACCATGGATAGAAAACATCATCTCAGTCGAAGAGCGTGAAAAGGTGTGGTATGAGCAAAAGGACAAGTATTGGAAAAGAGTTGTACAATATGTTTCCACTGAAAATCGGGAGAAGTGTCCTAAGTATAAAAGTTGCAGAAGAAACGGAGGAATGTCAGAAGATGGTCACACACAGGGTAAAAAAGAATATGTTGAACCAAGATGATATATAATTTATAAAAGGTCCTCACTCCAGTTCTAGAGCCGTCAAAATTAGCAAGATTTGATAAAGAAGCTAAAGATGTCAAAACTTTCTAAGTTCGATTGCAGAAGGCGCGAATATCTTGGAAAAGCAAAATATTGCTATAGATAGTATCAATGCACCAAACAAAGAGGCAGTTTCCAGCTTTTTGGCGGATTAAGGTTCCCAAAATACCAATGAATGAGTTATCTTCTCAGGATAGCAAAGATCTCCAAAGATAGATTTAAAGCAGCAGTTAACTCGATGCTTTTTCCGAGTTTTTTTGCTATTCTTGTCTCATGCTTATCTATTCTTTGTGAGAAAGAAAAGAATCAAGTTGTAATAGTTGGCACTTTCCCTAGTTTTTGCTTTCAGTAGGTTGTTAGATAATTGTCTTGTTTTAGTTTTAGAAATAAAGCTTGCATGTTGGCAAGTCTTGTTGTAAAAGCAAGGAGATTTTAGGGTTCCCTACTCCTCTGCTTATGTATAAATAAGGGCAGCCTTGCCAATTTTTCTTTACTCGTTAATGTGATAGCAAATTGCTCAGCTTACTTTGCCTGCAAGTTGTTATTCAGTGTCTGTTCACTTAGTGTAAGAGCAAGCTTGCATGCCTAACTTTTGCAGCAAGATATTGTTTAGTTTATGTGTTTTGTGTCAAGTGTATTCTGGTTGATCACTAAACTGTAAGCTTGTTATTGCTACAATCCTGCTGTCCCAGAAGTGTAATCTTTGTTATTTGAAATTTGAGAAAGGAAATCTTATGCTTGCTTTGCTGCTTTGATCTACTATCTCAGGTTTTCGTTTTATGTGTTATGCTTATATAATCTTCATTTTAGCTTGCATCAAAAAGTACAATGAGTCTTCAGGTGTATGTTGGAAGAGAGTTTGTTTAAGTATCTATGTCAAGATCATTTCTTGTTTACTTTTAACTCTCAAGCTCTGAGTTTACTTGAGTTGTTAAAAGCGTCATTAGAGTAGGCTTAGACGTAGTTGAAATTCAAAAAGAGAAAATCTCAACTACAGCATGTTGGCGTTTAAATTCGCACCTCTGGAATGCATATTTGAAACGGACAGCTATGCACAGTAAAATTGCTCTTCAAATTAGGAGGGGAAGCTCCCTCTTGCTGATGGTGTTGAAAGAAAGTAAACTAAAAACTAAGTTGCCTATCTTTTTGATCAGCTAGAGCACAAGGTTTATTAAACACGAACGCCGCAACTGAGATTTTCTATTTTAAGAACTTCAACTACGACTAACTTAAGTTAAAGACGTTTCTAACTTCTCAAGTAATACACAGAGCAAGAGAAACTAGAAATGAACAAGGTTGATTCTCTAACAAAGTGCTTCAATAAACTCTTTTTCAACAAACATCTACACACTTCAATGTAAGCTGAAATTAAGATCATAAAAGCATAACACAAATAACGGAAATCTGAGACGTTATATCAAGGCAAAGGAGGCTCATGATTTTACTTCTCAAACTTCTAGAACAAAATCTACCACTAACATACCTGGAACAAGAGCTTGCAGCTAAAGAGGCTTGCAATCTTTTTCTTACACAATAGGAACAGCAATTACAACTCCTTGTTGGCTAAAAGAGACTCAACAATTCGCTATCATAAAACAATTGAACAACACTTGAATAACAAATAGAAGGCACAATAGGCTCAACGTTTTGTTATCACTAGCATGGTTAAAGAAAACTAATGAGCAAAGGCTCTTATTTATAGGCAAGCAGAGGAGTAGGGAACCCTAAAATCTCCTTGCTTTCACAACATAGGGCTTGCTCAGCAAGCAAGCTTTATTTCTAAATCTAGAAAGAAGATAACATCTAACACCTAAGAAAGTAGAAAAAGCAGGAAACGCCAACTATTACATTTATCTTCTTTCTCTTCTCAAAGAATGGATAAGAATTCGTTCCAAGAATAGAAAGAAAGCTTCTGCAAGAAAGTTGCTTTAAAGCTCGATCACATCCGCTAGAAAGTTAAAAATTGTGTCCCAGTTCGGTGCATCTATGCCATCAATAGCAAAACACCGCTTTTCTAAAATATCTTCACCATCTGCAACTGACCTAAGGAAATCTTCGACCTCATTGGCCACCTTTTCAAACTTTGCTAACATCATCGAAATATGACTCATTCTCCCACCAACTGGATTGCTGCTATCACAGCTGCGAACAACACTCTGAAATTGAGCTTGCACTTCATCAAGCCCAACGTAGGAACCATCTTCAAGACTGTATCGAGAAGGAATCTCTGTGACAAACTCATTGATGAAAAGAAGAGCTTTGATCACCCTTTGTCTGTAGCCAATAAACTCTTCGGATATCCTCTCGTAAGTTTTAACTTTGAAAGCATGACACTCTCTCCAAGCAAGGATCTGCCTATTGTGTTCTTTTGAAACTGTTGAACCATAGGCTGTATCTAAATCAGCAATGATGATTTCATGCCTTGGTTTTACTTCAGCCACTATTTGTTCAAATCCTTGGATACCTTGACGTAGCTCATGAGCGTTTTCTCTCAACTGAAACATCTGTGCCAAGATCTCCTTTCCTCTGACAATGAAACTCTTGATCCACTCTTGAGTTTCTTTCCCACAAATGACCAGCTGTCTCAACTGATGATAATCAGCTGGTGTCTCTAAAACCTGGGGCAGCAACTGGGTCGCCTGTGAAGAACCATGGACAAGGTTAGAAAGCCTGAGCTGCTGTATTTCAGCCTTGAGGGCTGCCTTGTCTTCTCCATCCTTGAGTACTCTTTCCTGAAGACTTTCAGACACAACCCTGAATAGACTCAAATCTGCATGTCTGGTATTTCTACCAAGATTAGCCTTGACCATCACGAAGTCATCCATATTCACCTCATCCCTGTTCTTGTCCTCTGGGGGTAATGCAGTCTCCATGACTATCTCGCTATCAGGATTCCTATCAAAGTGAACTTGCTTCTTTGCTTTCTTTTTAGGAGGTTCCTGATAGATGTTATCAAGGTCATCAAAATTCACCTGATATGAAGGTCTTCTTCTTACCCTTCCCAAGGAGTTCTCAAGCCAAGACATGGTAGTATCTTTACTAACTTCCTTAGGAGGTACAATTGCAATTTCTTCATCATCTTCAATATCAAGGTCGATGTGGATTGGTGAAGACCCCGTCAGTGGTATGGAGTCATGTGCTAAGGGCGCTTCTCCTGTCTCCTTCTGAGGTATAAGCTCTTCTGGAGGAGCTTCTGCTTCAACCGTTGATGGCTCCTGTATGACTATGCCTGAGAAGTCTAACCTTCTTACATTTTTGGTTGACCTGCTGCCCTTCACAGCATCTTGAGACTGACTTACGCCTTTCCCTTTTGATTGTGCTCTAGAAGAGGAGGGAAATGATGGTTGTACTCTTGGCGGCTCTACTGCTGGTATGGATTTCTTCCTTTTAAGCACTAGGAAGACCTTGCTATGTTCGAGGACTTGCCTCGTCCTTTCTTCGACTAAGAGGGATTCCTTATTAGCCCAGTTGACTTGAGGAAGGGGCTGATCTTCAATTCCCTTTCGGGCATACATCGGGAGTAACACATCCTCATCATCATCTAACAATCCTTCAATATCCTCTGAAAGGCAATCTTTCATCTAGTGAAGAGTGAGCCTGTTGTAACTACGCCTTCGCACCTCGAACTCATCTGTACAATTAGCCCAAAAATCTTCAAGGGCGGATATATGAGCATAGTTTTTCTCAAGCCGGCCAGCGTAGACACCATGAGGATCAAATGATCGTCTCTTGCTGTAAAGCTTAAGGCCGAGTTTGTCTAACTCATCTCCCATTGTCTTAGCATCTGCTGCTGTCCTGCATGTATAGATTCCCAGTCCCAATGGAAAATTGAGGGCGGGTTTCTTTCTATTCCTCAAGAATGCATGGACATCGTGGGCCTGCCTTAAGAACTCCATGAAGACGACCTCGTCTGACGAGTACCTTGGTAGCATGAGCGGGGCACCTGAATAGCCATAGACTCTGAGATAAGTGAAAGTAGAAAATTGTATGAACCAATCTGCCCACTCCGCCATTGCTGCCCTGGCAACTGAAGAGATACAGATGTGCAATTCATTGTCCAAGTCTCGCACTGTGTACATCAGAAAAGCCTCGTTCACTCTCTTGTAGTGATGCAGTGACTTCGTGAATTCCAACTGGGGATAGTAGTTGTAGATATGTTGTACGCTCAGTGATCCCTCGGTGTTCAAACCTCTAAATTGACCTTGATAGGCCACCAGGTAGACTAGGTAAGAAACCATATGGAATTCATGAAACTAGAAGTATTATGTTATCTGTTGATGTAGGTTGTCACTGATCAAGGTGGGCCAATCATAGAACTCAATCTTCTTCATGATGTGGGGTATGGCGTAGAACATCCAGGGTTGAAACTTGGTAGCGTCTTCTGATCCAGTTACCCTGTTGAGCAAGGTGATTATGATAGCAATCTCATCTTTGAGCTCGCCTCGCCCAACGTTCTTAGGCAAAGTCTTATGCTTCTCCTTCATCCACCTTTGTGCAATCTTCTTACTATACTTGTCTTTGTGCATTTCCCATATCCTCTCACATTCACCCTTTGAGATAGTGACACTTTCAGGCCAAGGGGGAACGGAAAAATACTTCTCGATCATATCAGGCTTCAAACTGCAAATCAATCTACCATCAACTAATTGAATCTCCCTTGTAGCCGGGTTGTAATGCTTGATGCAAGTGATTACGAACTCGACTCTAAACTAATATAGGAATAGACGCTGCTGTGAGGAGTCCAAAGTGTCCCAGGTTCCTGATTGAAGTGTTGCCTGCGCTCTCTAAAGCGTGTAGATCAAACACCGGCTTAATGTGATGCAAGTCTGTCTCAGCTGTTTTGATATAATCATGATAGAGAGCTGATTCAGTCTTGAAAACATTGGGAGTGTACTCCATTTCAGAAACCTTGAAGAATGACTGTAAACTCGCCTAGGTTCAGACAAGTTTTGAGCAACTTACTATTTTTAGAATGCTGATTTTTCTTTCTCTAATGGACAAATTTTTTGAAAAATTTTCTAAGATACGGGGTTATGCTTAGAATTTTGTTGCAAGACAACCCAGATCGTCCGTTTTTGAAAATTTTGATTTTAGACTGAAAAAGCAGCAAACCCTAATTTCTTCAATTTTCAGGAAAAAGGTTGGCACCTAGGTTTTGTTTAGAATGCAATTAGAAATGGACCGAGTTGATCAGATTTGCAAAACACTGATGGCAGGTCGAAAAAGCAGCCAACCCTAAAATTTGAAATTTGCTAGAAAAAAGTTGTGATATGGGTTTTCTTCAAAAGACTGATTTGAGAGGACCCAGATGATTAAAAATTGAATGCACTGAGGATTTCACTGACATGCAAATAAAAAGCAGCTGCTGCAACTTGATGAAGTTCTCAAAAATTTCTTCAGAAGAATGAGGTGATAAGACCCAGATGGCTGAAAATTGAAAACCTTGGTCCTCTTGAAAAATTTGATCTTCTAGATGAAAAAGCTTGAAAAAGCAAGGCCTTATGCTTGCTGGTCTAAAAAATTTGATGAATAACTAGCAAACTTGAATTCTTGAACCATGAAAAACTCTTCAAACTTGTTGCTCCAACTTTTTCCTTTGAATGCCACCTGCAAAAATAATGAAAATTACATTGAAGAGAGGTGTTAAATAGACTTAGAGTTTGAATTAGATTTGATTTCTGTAATGTCCCCATTTTGGCCATACACTCTTCTTTTGGATTTAGCCTATTTCCGGAAATCCGTAGGCTAAGCTGAAGTATAAAACTAAGGTTTCCTCTTTCAGATACTGCTCAGTTGGCATTCAGAAGATGTTGTGCAGACTTACTATTTATAGCAGTTTGCTATTTTTAACAAGTCTATCTTTTGGCAGTATCTATCTAGCAGCAATTCAATCTTTTGCAGTTCAGTGTTTAGTTTGGCTTTCTGATGGTTTTGAAGTTAACTTACTATTTTTGGCATTTACTATTTTTAGTAAGTTCATTTTCGGCAGAAGCATCATCATCAACTTGGTTCAGTTTGGCATTTGTCAGTTTGCTATTTTTAGATATTCATCAGTTGCAGTTTGGGCATTGTATTTGGTTATCTCCTTGGACTGAGTTTCAGACTTAGTCAATTTTCATGTCTTGAAGTTGTACCCCACGCCTAGGCTTGATGACTTCAAGTTGTTTTAAAGAAGGGGACATAAAGGGGTCAAGTGAGCATTTAATTATTTAATAAATGCTTTATTGTTGCAATATGAAATGGATGCCTAAAAGGGAAGTTGAATGATATTTTATTATTTCAAAAAGTAAAAGGCAAAAAGGTGGCGTCCCTTTTGGAAGTTGAAGTGATTCAACTTCTTGGAATTTGAAGAGTTCTTGTTGCTTCATTTGCCAACTAAAGCTTATATATTGCTGCTGTTTGAAGAGCTGATTATCCAATATTTTTATGCTAATGTTATGCTGTCGAAATGACAACTTGTTTAATACTTCGAGGGATGCTTACCTCCTAGTTCCAATCCAATTTCGTGTTTGAAATACAACACCTAGTTGGACATTTGCTGCTTCTCAAATCAGACTAGCAGATTGAGCTCAATAGTTGAAGATTTTGATGAAATTTCCAGTTTTGAAGTTGCTGATACAGTCACAGCTGAAAGTCGAATTTGTATACAGCTTTGTGAGTAATTTTTATTTTGTTCTGGGCATTCGAGAATCTGATTTCTATGCTTTGGGCGACCCCTTCCACAAGTTTCCAGATTTTTATTTTGAGTTGCTGATTTTTAATGACAAAATCGCCCCTCAAGGAGGGCCGTACCATTCTTGAAAGCATTGGAATTCGTGCTTGAATTATATGCTGAGTTTTGGTGCTGTTTGTGATCTGTTTTTGGGCGCCTACCTCCTAAGAAGACACAACAAAAGACGACATTCGATTTGGAGGTGAATTAAGTGAGTTATGAACTTTTCATTGAATTTCACAGTTGCTGATTGACATTTCCAGTTTACTGTTTTTTGTATCAGACCTTTGAAGTTCTGATTTTTGACTCATTATCAGTAGTTAGAGAGATAAATAATTGTATGAGATCATCTATTACTCATGTGTTTGAAGACTATTGTAATTCATATGTAATTTGCAGCTTATTTCTTATTTGTAAAGACTGTAAACAGTAGTACTGTTCCAGTTCTAATTGCTGCAATTAATTCTTCTTCTTCTCACATAAGTACCCCTGGATGGTTTACCGCCAGTGTGGATAATTTGATTGTAACACTCTTGTACCCACTTTCATAGTGGTGAATCCCCACAATTTTGTGGATGCCCGCCGCAGCGGATGAATTGTTTTAATTGTAATCTTTTCCCCCCACTGTTTGGTGGTAGTGTGGAAATGCTCTTCATGGCTGGTTATCCGCCTGTTAATTTCTAGCTTTCAATTTAAACACTCCGTCATATGTTAGCACCTCGCCCTCAGTGGGATCTTGTGTGCACATTCTTGACGTTGAGAAGTTTCTTTCAAGTATTTTTCATTTAGCTCCTCCGCCATATGACAACACCTATCCCTCATTGGGATTGAGTGTGCATTCTTGGTGTGAGTTCATTTCAAGTTTGGTTTTCTATTTGGAGCTAACGCTAATCAAGTTGGCTAAGTGCTGGTTATGTTGTGTTAATTCATCGAAAAAATTGGTTAGCTTATTTCACTTTCTCTTGCTTTTATCTTCAAAACCCTAAAATTGGCCTGTTCAATGAACTTGGACATCCTCATCCTCTTGTAATTTTGAAATTTCTTGAAAATTTTGCAAATTTCACTAAGGCATGGAAAGTTGGGCGCCCTTCTTGGCTAGGGGCGCCCACTTGCTTCAGAGTTAGTCATTTTTTCAAGTTTTTCAACTTTTCACAATTTTGACCCCCTACTTTGACCTCGATTTCCGACTTGCAGACTAATCTGATGAGCGAGCTGAATGATTCATCGCAGAGCCTAACCCGTTCTAAGAAGATTGTTCTAGAGGCGTCTCTGGTTAAAAACTTCATTTCGACCTTCAAATTCATGGGAGCCTATTTCCTCCAGGGGCGCCCATTTTGTCCAAAGTTAGCCATTTTTTATGATTTTCAATTTCTTCATTAACTCCTCTTCCACAAATGATCTTGTCGAATCTGGTGATACGGGCATCGGATTGACTGATGGTTATGCTTGTTGCGAAGCTGAGGAGATATTAAGAGGGGTCTCCTAGGAGAAACTTCATCAAACAGTTGAGTTTGGGCCTTCAAAAGCTTGGGCGCCCCTGGCAAGGTGGGGCGCCCAAACTCACCATAGTTAGAATATTTTTCTCCTTTCTCATGTTTGCTTTTGAATCTCAATTCTTAGCTCTCATTAGACCCTCTGTTCAACTTCTCGTATCTGGCAACTACAAACTCTAATTGACGAGCTGAGTATCTCGTTGGAGAGCCTAATCAACTCCGAAGAAATCACGTTAGAGCTACATCTGCAAATTCATCTGTTTAGGCCCTTGAAAACTTGGGCACCTCTTCTCTCCTGGGGCGCCCAAACCCTTCAGACTTAACCATTTTTCAACTGATTTTCATCTTCCTTTTCAAACCTTCATTCTGTATGTTCCACTTCGATCTGAAACTACCGGAGATTGGACAGTCGGATGCTTTGACAGAGACAGGCGTTGCGGAGCTGGCTGAATACTAAAAAGATTGAGCATATTCACAAACCCTAACTGCTGAGTTAGGTGCTCCAAAAAGCTGGGCGCCCCTCTTCACCTGGGGCGCCCAAAGTTCCCATAGTCAAATTTTGATAATTTTCATGTTTTTCAGTCTAACTTTTGTTTGAATCCTCCCTGTTTGGCCTCGAATCCCGGGCGACTGGATGATCCGTTGATTGCACCGTTGGATTTTTTGCGGAGCTAGAAGAGAACTGAGCAACTTTGATTGGAGGCTCAAACCCTAATTTCAACTTTTAATGCCCTAAAAAGATGGGCGCCTCTTCTCTCCTGGGGTGCCCATGACAAGCAGTGTCAGAATATTTTCACAATTTTTCACCTTCTCCGTTCTTCGTGCTTGCTCACCAACTCACCTTCTGTTGAACGCTTGAGTGTTGAATCTGACGCCTGGCAGCTGACTGACCTCCATTGATGACCTCGAAGCTCCTAATATGCTTCTGAAAAAGCAGAATAGACCCACTAGGGCAAAACTGATTATTTTGAGATTCTGACTACACCAACCTGATATGGAAGTATTTTGAGCCAATCCTAATCAGTTTGAACTCTAATGAACCAACTTTCTATTTCTAGAAACTTAAGCCAGTATCCGTTTCAAAAGAAACCCAGAAAAACCCAGAAAAAGTTACTATAGCAGTTTTCCTAAAAAGTAGGGATGAAAAACTAAGATCTGGGTTTTGTAGATTAGGTCGCTCTGAGCAGACCCATATCGTCAAATTTTGAAAATTTTACGTTTTAATCCCTCATGCAAGACATGCACACCCAAATTTTGACCTTTTTGACTGATTTAACAAGACTTTTACTCATTTCTTCAAAATGTCTAAGTGTAACAAAAATTTTAATTTTGGGGTACAACACAGCGCTAGAGTTTTATAACCTTGTGCTTTTAGCTGAACAAAAAGATTGGCAAATAGTTTTAGTTTACTTTTTTTAAGCAACATCAACAAAGAGGGAGCTTCCCCTCTTAATTCGAAGAGCAATTTATTTGTGCATAGCAGTTCGTTTCTAATCCGCATTCCAGAAGTGCGAATTGAAACACCAACAATCTATATAATTTAGGATATATGCATGTGATGATATATTCTATGATATGCATTTGTATGGTTCCTAATATGTGTGTGTATACAAGATATATGGATAATGATGATGCATTATGCTTTGATATATGGATCGTTTTTTGTTTATCCTTCAATTTCATAATCATTTTCCAAGTCATACATTTTAGCACACCCGGTAGGACTACCTAAGTCCCTAAAATGTAACGTCCTTTTGTGAATTTTTCATGTTTTTAAGGATTATAGGTCAGATTAACGTAACTGCACCCAGATTGGCACACCTGTTTACACATTGGCCCAATTGTTTGGAGTCTAGCACATCTACAAGCTAGAGTGGCGCATTTGTGGCAAGAAGTGGCGCAATTGCTCTTGGGATTGGCACAATTGCTTCTCAAAAAGGCGCATTTTCCTGACAAGGAGATCATTGGGTCTTCAGGAATTAAAACTTCATCTTTGGTCTTTTCAATTTGCTCGTCTTTGGTTTTCTAATGATTTTTACTCTGTTTTCTACAAGTAATCATCCCTGAGCTGCTTTAGGGTTATAGTTATACTTTTGTTTTTGCCTTTTCCATGTTTCTGTGCAGAGTGGCGCATTTGCAGGCTAGAGGGGCAAGTTTGGGTGCATCTATTAGAAAGGTGGGGTGCAATTGTTCAAGTTATAATCTGTTGTTAATCATTTTTCACTTTGGCACAATTGTCTGTGCAGTTTTAGGGTTACTAATCTTTTTCTGAGCAGTTGTGGCATTCGTTGGATAGTAGACCAAACAATTAAATTATTGGTGTATCTGTCGCAAGGTCTTGTGTCTGATTTTTAATAGATTAGATACCACTTCAATTTCATTAAGGTAAAGGGAATTGTTTTTCGTGTTTGGTAGGTTTTAGAGTATGTATGCTTTCCCCTTGTGCTTAGTGCAAACTTGGGGATCAGAAATACTCTAGGATCTAGATTTTTGTTCATTTACCCAAGGAAGTGATAGTTTGTGTATGCTCTCCCCTAGCGTCTAGTGTGATCTTGGGGATCATAAACAATATCATTTTCTTTTTTAATTTCAGGAGGCCTACTTGGAGATTTCATCACCCCAAGGATGACCTCAACCACGTCTATCGACAGGGTATAAAAAGGGGGGAGAACAAAAGTTGTACACCAAGGTGTGGCCAACATCCTCTATGCCAAGCCTCACAACCCTCAGTCCATCGAGATGTCTATAGGTGAAGAGAGTGGAGACCCCTCCAATCTCGGGCATCCTTGGACGAGCTTACAGTTCACGGTCCCACTAAAAACCTTGTTATTTAGAAGCCTTTAAGATCATCAGACGTTATCGCAAGTGGGGTGCAATGTACAGCATCATGCACGAAGTTAGCCAACATGTACCATCTTAGGGTGAGATAGAATTCTTTTGGAGGTGTAAAAACCTACAAGGGAAGGAGGAAGGTGAGCTCTTGTGCCATAGAGACCTGTTGATGCGTGTTTTGTGACACACCGAACATCAGAATAAAGAGTCCAAAGACGCTCTATCCTCTCTTGAAAAACCACCGCATATGCTAAGATTGCAAGAAAGATCATACGGCAATTCCAATGTTTCTTATGTCAGTCTTGACGTGTGGATAAGCTCAATGGTCGTTGTGATATGCTGATAATACACAAAGGGACTTACGCTAGGCTCGTTCAATTCACAATGAAGGTTTAGGCAATGAAGCTCTGTTGTTTGGGTCTTTCAAACAACCTGAAAAAGAGATAAGGGTTTAGAAGTTCTAATCTACTTCCTAAGAATTCAAGAGACGGTATTGACTTGGTGAAACCAATAACCATTCCTTGTTTCGCCACGCTTAGGACAACTACACAAAGTGGGTGCAATCTTCAAGGGAGTGTGCTTATGATTTTCACGTCATGAATAACTACCATCAAATCGAACAATATTTATCGAGACAGAAGTTAAGCATCCACAAAGTAAGCTCAAGCTAACTTTACGCATTGAACGAAAATCATCCATTCAAAGAAAGTATGAGCAAAAGTTTCACCATAAATCAATACTTATCAAATCTTGCATTCGTCTAACATACATGAAATAAAATCTAAACTATGATGAGGGGTAAGAACTATGCCAACTCCAAAATAAGAGAAGTAATCACCATCAATTTGAACAATGCATTACTTATTACTTTGGCAGTCGTATGCAACAATTTACTTATCTCAACATGTTTTGCAACATGCTCCCATGCTTTACAAATGAGGGATGAGCTCAATTTATAGGCTCCCCAATTACAATTCAATGGCCAAGATTGATTTAGGATCAACGGCCGAGATTACAAAATAAAACCCTAATTAGGGCTTGTCATAACTAACTCCCTCTCGACCAATGAGAAAATTACATTCAAGGACACTTGTCCTTTTGCTAAATATGAACCAACAATAAAATAGAAAGTTGTTGAATCTGGACGTGCTGACTTGGAACAATTTGATTGGTTGAGGCGCCACTTTAGCAAGTTGGATGTCCTCCTTGGTCACTTTGTTCATTTTTCCATGTCCTTGCCTTAGAATATTTTCCTTGCCGATGAATCTGTCCTTTGTGCTTGTTTCTTCCTAGCTTTGATCTTGGATTCCTTTTGATTTCTTCTTCTCACTTGCGCTTGAGGTCTGGAAGTCTCCCCTTGGAGTAGATGTTTAGACTTGAAGTCATTAAGGTTTTCTTTCCTGATTGCTTTCTCAAGTTTCCATTTTATGTGTTTCACTTATATAATCTTTATTTCAACTTGCATCTAAAGTACAATGAGTCTTAAGGCGTACGTTGAGAGTTAGCTTATGTGAGTTTTGTGTCAAAGAATCATTCCTTATTTACTTTTAACTCTCAAGCTCTGAGTTTACTTGAGTTGTTAAAAGCGTCATTAGAGTAGGCCTAGTCGTAGTTGGAATTCAAAAAGAGAAAATTTCGGCTATGGCACTATAGTTTTATAACCTTGTGCTCTTAGCTGAACAAAATGATTGGCAATTAGTTTTAGTTTACTTTCTTTAAGCAACATCAGCGAAGAGGGAACTTCCCCTCCTAATTTGAAGAGCAGTTAATCTGTGAATAGCTATCTGTTTCTAATTCGCATACCAGAGGTGCGAATTGAAACGCCAACATATGACAAGGTTAAGTAGCAAAGGAGAATCAAAACCCTAAAAGCCCAAATCATAGCCAACTTTGCACTAAATATTTTCAAATGAATTTCTTAAAAGAGTTCTCTCGTGCTTGACCAAGACGTAAAAGGCTGCCTACAAAATTTCACTAAGTTCAACCATGCAAACTCAACTAACCCTATCTAGGGCATGGATTCAAACACTAAACCTATTCAAGAAAAACTTATGAATGAAAGAACAAGATAAAACTAGGGTTTGCTACAAAAAATTGCACAATTAAATTTTAAAAGAAAAACAATAACAGGTCTTTAGAAGTTTTAAACAAACTCACATTCACAAAAACAATCCATAAATGCAAAGCTGAAGAGATAGGTCAAGCATAGGTCAAAACACATGCCACTCACTAGGGGTCAAGATCTTGTCATTATCCATGAAACAAGTATCTCAACATTAAATGGTTTGGACCCTTCCATTGAACACAATACTTGGAGAAATTCCGAACCCAAATGCAGTCCCAACTAAAAGCAACTCATCAACAAAGATGAGGACTATTGGATTTCAAGGAAATCCATAATTAGCAAGCAAGTGAAATCCTAGGTACCTGTAAACAAGGATGAGAACCTTAGGAAACATCCCACTAAGCACTTTAATAAGGAAAACTCTAAACCTACAGCAAATGAAAAAATACTCAAATTAAGATTAAAAAAAAAAAAGAATTTTTACAATAAGTCTCATTTAGAAAACACCTAAGGATGAAAAATTTCCCCCTGCCTTAAAATGAACAACTTCCCAAAAAACAAAAGGGTTAAAGCCACCTTTTAACAAGCATGAAACAAGGACTGAAAACCACAAAAGCAAGCAAAACAGGGATCCTTATTTTGCTAAGAAAAAATGGGGCATGTGTGCAAGGCTCAACACATAATTGCTTGAGGCCTCTCTAGGATTTTGGAATAATATTTCAAATTGGTGTTGTAGGAGGTTACTCCCCAACCACTATTGTTTGATGTGGGAATTGTTTTCCTAGCTACCAATACATGTGAAATCTCTTTTCGTCATGAAGGCATTCATTTGCTGCTACTATGTTTCTCCATTAGATGGTTGAGTGGGTGTTTGTTGCATGTTGCTCCTAGGTGTCGCAATGTAAAGCTCTAGGTGGTTTTTCCTAGTACTTTGTTTCTTACGGATTGGTGCAATGCTTTGTAAATGGCTTTCATCTATAGGAAAGGATCCTCTTTGTTGAGGCAAATTTTTAGATCATAGGCTTTGGAAATTTTTCCAATATTACTAATAATGTATCCTTCAATCTAGTTAAAAGTTTGTTGGGCCCAAATAGTATTAGAAGTTGTCATGCACTCAATGGTTGTGCATAAGTGGTGAAATTGGAGCTTGGCTTCATATTGAATGGTAGTCATGAGGACTTTGAAGCTATGGATTTTTTTGGCTTCCCCTTCCATGGATATTGAGATAAAGGCCTCAAAGGAGAAGCTATTCGTGGTCAATTGTGATAAGGAGAATTTGTTTTTCTTTGCTAAGATTTGAACTTAGTGGTGAAACATGAGTGTCTCATGGCCAAGGCACATTGGAGGTTACAACACTTATACCTTGCGTCCTTTGTTAGTGGTGCATTTTCCCAAGCTTGCAAGGCACTAAAATTATTCATGGTGTCAACTCTAAAGCACTAAACTATGGTGGTGCTAGGGTGGCGGCACATAGACAAGTTCTAATGGTTGGTGATGGGTGGGATGGAAGACTGAATAGGTTTGGAACGTCGCTTGTAGTTGGAAGTTGGGGCCTATCTCAAATGTCTTAACATCTTCATGGCTAGTGGTTTCTTGGATGTGATCTATTGGATGATGTTTTAATGCATTATGTTTTAGTGGTGTTTAGTTTTGGCTTAGTTGATTTGCATCCCCTTTGTGGGATGGTCTTTTACTCTCTACTTTGTTTCGTTTAGTTGGTTATTTATGTTTTTATTGTATAAATCTTTTAGTATTCTACAACCAAGGGGCTATAGAACCCCCTCTAATATTATCTTAAAAAATGTAAATTATTAACTAGATTATTTTTTAATGAAAGGAACGGTAACACTTTAGTACATACACAACCTGCTTTGAAGAGTTATTATCATGAGAAATTCAGTGTTCACGCTCAATCAAATTAAAAGATGTTTTTAGTAATCCTTCAAAAATATCTTTATTAGGCCTTCAAATGCATCGCTCCATCACACCCAACCCCCATTTGCCACTCCCTAGCTTCAACAGATAGGTCTTTTAGGAGCAAACATCATCAGGCACAACACTAATTAGGTACATTCATCAAAAAATAAATAAAGGAAACTATAGAAGATTTGTTTCTTTTTAGGCTAAGCTATACCTAATAAAGATTTATTTCCTTTAAGATGACCTATTTCTAATAAATACTTGTTTCTCTTTAGAATAAGTTATTCCTAATTTGGGCATTCTTCATATGCAAATTTATTTTCTTGTCTAGTGTAAGATTGAAATGTTAATTTTAATTGAGTTTTCATTTACCATAGTATGGAGAAATATATGTTTATCTGATAAAAATCTGAATGTTATTATTAACTTGATAGCAAGACTTTTTCAACAGCAAAAAACACCACTCTTAATTCTTCATAAAGAAAAAAATAAATCTCTAGTACAATGAATGTAATTGTAGAATTAGTTAAAATCACCATTGTTCCATGTATATTTACCTGGACATCAATTGAATAAAATTGTATGCAAATTTACCTGGACATCAATTGAATAAAATTGCATGCAAATTTACCTGGACATCAATTGATACTGCATTTTCCAGTAACAAGGATAACTGAGTTACCTATGTACCCACAAGAAGAAAATCAGTATCCAAATTAAAAGTGCATAAGAAGAAAATAATTGAAAGAAAAAACATCAGTATCCACATGTAAGACAATGAGGAAAAAACAAAAGGCTACAACAAAAAATGCATGTGACCTTCATCCACAAGAGCATAACATCAGATAAGTCCCAATTTACTTTTGAAAGGTTTGGGGAACTGCCTTCCACAGCAGTTGTACCTGTTTGCTAAACCCCTACAGATTGTCCACAACTCTTTGTGGGCTTATTCAAGTCCCCAATCTATCCCCCTTTACACCACTTTGGCCATCACATCTCCACATGTGATTTCAGCATTCTTGACTTCTTTCTGGTCATGGGATATTTCTCTCCTTGCAATGGCTTCCTCATCTTGCCCACAGTTGTATGGAGAGTTTGATGCATCTTTCTCCCCATGCTTCCTTCTCTGCTCTTTCTTTTCCCTTGCATCCCTGGCTTAGTTTGGGATTGAAGAGCAAATCAATGGGCCCAGCATTCTAAAGACAAATCTCCATAGGAAATATATAGCATTCCTAATGTGAAATCATACCCTTTCAATAGATTTAGTTTTATTGTTAGTCCAGCTTCTAGATACCACATTTCATTAGGTTCAATAATAAATTTAAAATTCATGTAGTGGCAGCCTTTCATCCTTTCCACTCCATGGAGCAATGAAGTCATAGCTTCCATATTTATTGCTCAATCGATCTCAAGTGCAATTAGAATAGACCTCTCTTACATTCACTTGAACTCATTTGTAGTTAGGTTAGATCATTTAGGCTGGATAGTGATTGCCAATGATATTTGGACAACATTCTTCACCCATGGTGGTTCTGTGGCAGCCCAATCATTTTTATTCTCCTCAATGCATTTTAGCATAGCTTCATTCTACTGCTTTGCCTCCCCACATCTTGCATTGCTTAAGCACATCACAGATTAAAGAAAATAGTAAAGCTATTGATTATTATCATCATACTTTCATTGCTTTCTGTACACTACAAACCCTTCTTTCAGGCATCACACTTAATTTACTTGATGATGTCACAAGCTTCTTATTCACAGGTAAAAGGGTTAAATCAGTTTTACTTGCTTTACGTGCATTAAGAGGAACATGGACAGTAGAAGTATCATTTTGATTCATTATTTAGGTATAGGACATGCACTTGACTAAATGTTAGAACACATCTGAGCTAAGAACTTTAAAAAATCACAGGTTAAATGTACATTTGTCTAGGGTTTGATTAAATACATTTGCTATGTTTATGTTTCATGTTAGAGTAGTATTAATACATATCTAGGACTTAGTGGTCTCTAAATTTGCACTTCAACTAGGACACAATTTGGCTATCATTGCACAATCTTAGATGATTAGTACATGCACTCTTAGGCATTCAATACATGTAAAAAACACTAAAAACAATACCAATAACCTTTAAGTCACAATTATGCCATTGACCTAATGCACTTGAGGCTATTTAGATTTAACTCATTTTTGTAGGAGGTTATTGCAACTATCTATCTGTGTAGGTACCAATATTGTGAAATTTATCCAAGCTACATCGAAAACGCATCCCACAACTATCACTTTACATTTTGTTGGCGTAACAACTATCACCTCTGGAGTAAGAGTTGGTACGGACAGCTATGCACACTACGCAATGAGTGCTCTTCAAATTAGGAGGGGAAGCTCCCTCGTTGTGCTTGACAAAAGTACTTGCAAATGGAAATAAACTAAACTATATCCTGTCTTTTTGTTTCAGCTGTAGAGGTACAAGGCTTTCTCGAAAGCTATATACGTTGCAGCTGAGAATTCTGGTTTCGTAGATTCACTAACTACAACTAAACTTAATTACTTAAATTCTATCCAGTTTCCTCAAGAAAACAGAACATGAGGAAACGGAGCAAGGTTTTGACTATCAGACGATAAACGAGTATAGATTCTCAACTTGAAGGCAAGGTGGCACATCTATCAGCTCAATCTAAACAAGTTTATTGGTAACAACATCACACGATAAACTTGATACGGATTCTCTACTTGAAGGCAAGGTGGCACAACTATTATCTCAATCCGAATAAGTTTATTGTTCACGACAACACACGATAAACAAGTGCAGATTCTCTACTTGAAGGCAAGGTGGGCACAACTATCATCTCAATCGAACAAGTTTATTGAACACAAAACAGATTTATCTAAACTATGGAAAGAATTCACCATTATAATTGCATGAAACCCTATGTGGCATAACAATTCATTATAATAGCAAAGACGCATGAACAAATACCAAAAGAGCAATATTGAGGGCAAGGTAGGCACAGATATATTTCTCTCTCGAGCAAAAGTTATTTACAAATGAGCAAAAGCTTTATTTATATACATCAAGGTGTAGGGAACCCTAAAATCACCTTGAGTCAATATGATCTTGCAATGCATGCAAGATTTATTGCTAAGCCCTAATAAAGCAAACTATCGATTAACTGGAAAACTACCATCAGTTAACCGAAACATCTAATCTAAAAATGGACAATGTGCAAGCATGCACGTCCTTATTGTAAGCGAAGTTAACTGGAATACTACCATCAGTTAACGAAAAACCCTAAATGAAACTCCAAGTGTGTAAAGCTAATCTCCGAATAGATATGCATGAGACGAGACAGCAAGTTAACTTGGGAAGGTAACGCCAAGTTTAACTCCTGTGTGTAATGTCTATCCTGAGAGGTGGGAACTAAAGTTTACTGTCCGTGATCTCAAGCAATCAATCCCTCAACGAGATTGTTAATTGCATCACTATCTGGAGCTATGAGACTCTGTCGAAGAATGCTATGTTGGTGCAGCATATCCTCACCAGCTGTGATCTGAGACTGAAGTTCACCTCTGCTCCTTGTTGCCTCATCGAACAATGCTGACATGACTGTAAGTTGAGTAACCTTACAGCCAATGGTCTCCCCACTGAAAATGGTATGAATGAGTGCCTGGAGCTCTGACTGAACATCGGTAAGCTCAACGTAGGCACCACCCTCGATCTGATATCGGCACGATAAGCGAGATACTAGAGTCCTCACAAACCGGACTGCACTAGTGACGTGCTCTCTACTCTCAGCCAACTCTGACGCCAAAGTGTCCTCTATCTTTGCCCTGAAAACCAATTGTGTTTTCCAAGAGTAGATAGCCTCTCTATCCTCTGCATCTATGACTGCATCATATGCCACACTTAGGTGAGCAATCATAATCTCATCTCGGGGTTTATTAATCACCATATCTCGCTCCTCATCCTGGAGACGAATACAGAGCTCTCGTGCATTGTACCCAACTGATATAATTCTGTGAGCATAGCACGGCCTCTAGCAACGAACTCCTCCTCCCATTCATCCAAACGCTTGCCATATGCAACTAAGTGATTAAGTTGACTTTGCTCTGCTGGAGGCTCAAGCATCGGCGGGAGTGTGTTAATGGCATCTGGTCTATGCACAAGGCTAGAAATGTACTGACGAAGCTGTCTAATTTCAGCCTTGAGGGCTGCCTTATCTTCTTCTTCCTTCAATATTCTATCCTTGGCACTGTCTGTAGCAACTTGTAGGAGATCAACCTGGGTTTGGCGTGTGCTACGACAAAGGTTGACTATGATAACCTCAAAATCTTGAGATTCCAACTCAGCCAAGCTCTTCCCCTATGGAGGTACAATAGTCTCGACGACAATCTCCATGTCAGTGTTCCTCTCTACGTGGACCATGTTCTTGACCCTCTTGTCTGGCGCATCCTGGTAAATCTCATCAAAATTAGAATGATTAAGAACATAGGATGGCTGCCTCCTCTTCCTTCCTAGCTGAGCTTCGATCCAAGATTGGTCTCGGCTAATGCTACTAGAAGGATCTGTACTAGCAACAGGAGGTACTGACGAGAGTGAATGTGTAGAGGACCCACTGCGAGGTGGAGAGTCTAGATCCAATTCAATGAGAATTGGGGTTGGTGACTGCTCTGAAACGGGTGCAGGAACTTGAGGCTGAACCTCAGGTACTAGCGGACTCTGAACTGGCCTCTGAACTAGCTCTGTGACCGGCTGTCTGTCAGGCTCCGTGTGTGTAACAGTGGCAAGCGCCTTGCCCTTTGAATTATTTGGCGCTTGACCTTTCTTGGGAAGATTACTCCTCTTCTTTTGTTTGGGTTTTGACGAGGAAGGTAGCGAAGGATTCACCACTACTGGCGGCTCTGCTCTGGGCACACTTACCCTCCTTGTCTTCTTGTTGTCGAGGTAAAGTATACTATTCTGAATAACTCTACTTGACCTCTCCTTGACCATTGCGTATTCCTTGGCGTACCAATCAACTGCTGGCAACGCTTGTGTATCAACCTGCTCTCTGAAAAACTAAGGAAGAACCTCTCCCTCATCATCTGATAAACCTCCCACATCTTCTGACAAGAAAACAGAAATTTGTGAGAGAGAGAAGCGGCCGTAACTACGTCTGCGAACCTCGAAGTCATCTACACAATTTGCCCAGTAATCCTCCATAGAAGGCTCGTGATATGTACATCCAGCAAGGCGAGTTGTATAATGACCTGAAAGATCATAGGCACGTGCTTCAACAAGATACTTAAGATGATATCTCTCAAGCTCTTGTCGTGCAACTTTGGCATCAATTGCCGTCTTGCACCAATACATTCCAAACTGAAAAGGAAAGTTGATAGATGGTCTATGCCTGCAGCATAAAAGACGATGAACATCATGCATCATCTCGGGAACTCTGAAAGATTGTCTTATCCGAAGGATACGTGGAAGCATAGCTGGATTTCTGTAAATCCATATACTCTAGGTGTAGGTGTATGGAATTGAATAAATCAATCAGCCCATCCATCCATCGCTGCCCTAGCAACTCCGAGATACGAACATGCAACTCCCGGTCCAATTTCTCCTGTAAGTCGGAAAGCCTCGTGAACAAGCTTGAAATGACGTTCAGCTCTGGTGAACTCAAGCTGATCATAATACTGGTAAACTTTTGAACACTAAGAATGCCCACAGTGTTTAGTCCTCAGAACTAACCCTGATAAGCGATCAAATACACGAGATATGAACACATGTGAAACTCATGGGCAACTAGGAAACCGGTGATCTCCTGTGGAGAATACTCGCTGATGAAGGATGCCAGTCATATTATCTCGCCGAAATGATCGACCCTGTATAATACACCAAGGCTAGAAACATTCGCATGTTTGACCGAGACGGTCGAAGTGTGATTAGAATCGCGTACTCATCCTTGTATTCACCACGACACATTGTTTGGCAATCTGTTCTTCACTTGTTTTAACCATCTTTCTGCCATCTTCTTCTGACACTTGTCCATATCAGCATCAAATGCCTGCTCACACTGCTCCATGGAAATAACCAGACTTTGGGTGTTGAGGAATGCAAAACTTCTTTCAATGTCTAGAAGCTTGAGACTGCAAATGACTCGTCCATCAACTGACACTATCTCACAAGTAGTAGAATTGTAATGCTTAATACAAGCCATCACGAATTCAACACAATGAATGGAGATAGGTATGGAAGCGGCCTCTAGTAAACCAGATCTGCTCAATATTTTGAATAATTGAAGCTCTGATCTTAACAGGATCAAGAACTGCTTCTGGCAACACTTTGTGAAGATCTGTCTCAACCAACCTGAGGAAATCATGAGTAAGGACTGTTTTGGTCCTGTATTCGAGCTGAGTGAACTGCATTCTGAAAAATTCGCCTGTTGACTGTGAACTTAACTATATTCTGACAAGATTTATGGAGAGCTAAAAATAGCCTGCGAGAGTTAAAAATAGCCTTTCGAAGAATTATTTTCAGCGAAAAATCTGAGATATGGGTTTTGTCCAAAAAAAGATTCTAAGACAACCCAAAACGTCAAATTTGCGAAAATATGACTTCTACTTGATCATACAAAGACTTTTCAGTTGAGAAAATTAGTAACTCGAGAACGAATGTTCTGAAGTTAAAAATTCCTGCAAAATCAAGCGCATGATTTTAACTCGAGGAAATTATATAGAAATGATCCAGATGTTTGAACTTGTCGAATTTGCCAATTTCAGGAACATGCGAACTGGAATTTGAGAGAAATCTGAGATTCAAAGAGGAAAAAGATGTTTTTTGTATGTTCTTCTTCAATGAAAATCGCCCTTGAATTCTTCAAATCGCTGATAATTGTGAACTTTTAACCTGCAAAAAGATATGTTAGATAAAATCGCCTTTGATTGTAGATGAGGAATTCGCCTTTGATCTGGAAGAATTCGCCTTTGCTTGAGAAAACACGAATTTATCTTAAAATTGCGCCTTTGTTCTTGAGGAAATTCGAATTTGCCTTTTGCCTTGAGAAAATACGAATTTCTATGAAGTTTGAGAATTCGCCTTTGCTCACTAAAGGATTGCGAATTTACTTTAAGCCTTTGCTCTTTGAGAATTTCGCCTTTGTTTCTTGAAGAATTGCGAATTTCTTTTGAAGCTTTGTGAATAATAAATGAAGGCGCCATGCTTAAATAAGATAAAATTCGCATCAACTTAGCAACTGCAAGATTTAAAATCCTGATTGAAATAGAAGACCTCTGATTGGCCCCTTTCAGTTTCACTGCCACTGACTGGAAGTTTGAATAATAAAATATTCATAAAATATTCATTATGCAATAGCAAAGGCGCCAAAAATAGAAAATCGCCACTTAATGCTAAAATTGCAAAATAAATAAATATTTTGAACTTCAGTTGACAATTCGAATGAAGCTTTAGGATTCACCGTTAGACTCCATTGCAAGAAGAACATCAGAAGACGAATGAAGAAAACAGTGTTTTAATAGGGGAAATTGTAAAAGATGATACAACTCAATCTAAGATTGAAGAAAAGGTTCCAGACGTATGCAATCAGGAAGATGCACCCGTTCAGTCTCCCAGCACTCTTACAGAAAATCAAGTGTGGACTTTGAGGTTCGATGGATCAAAATCAAAGAAAGGAAATGGAGCAGGATTTGAATTAGTCAGCCCGACAGGGGAAGCTTATTTAGGTGCCTATAGACTCCAGTTCTCATGCACCAATAATGTTACTGAGTATGAATCCTTGATTCATGGATTGCTCCTTGCAATGCAGAAGGGGGCCAAGATCGTACATGCCATCGGAGATTCTGACATCGTGGTCCGCCAAGTAAGGAAGCTGTTCGCCTGTCATGATAAAAGGTTGGGCCGCTATCGCAACAAAGTATGGGACCTCATAGAAAGCTTTGATGCGTTCAATATAAAGCAAGTTTACAGATCCAAGAACACCGTTGCAAACTCTTTGGCACAAGCTGCCAGTTCTTTGGAACCATTAGCAATGGAAGGTTTGAAGAAGTTCACAGTAGAGTTGGTTTCAACCCCGGCAATCCCTAATAACATAAAGAATTTCCAAGTGTTCGAGGACGACAAGCAGATTTTAGATTTTCTCACAAGCTCAGGAGTGTTTGAAGCACAGATCATTGATGAGGAAGAAACTAAAGAGGCTGAATACGACACAGAAGGGATTTTGAATTTAAAGACTAATGTCATTCCAAGAGGAATGGTTGAGTTAGAGAGATTATTTGATACTGACAAACTGAGTAGAAATCAAAGCACTCAAGGCAATGACTGTGAAGTTGTCAACCTGGGAACAGATGAACAAATGAAGAATGTTTTTATTGGAAAAGTTTGTACACCTAAAGAGAAAGAAGGCATCTTGAAAGTAATGAAAGAATTTCCGGAAGTGATAGCCTGGGGATATGAGGATTTGAAGACATATGATACATCACTGATTACACATACAATACCACTGAAGCCAGGCAGTAAACCATTCAGACAGAGGCAGAGGCCCGTGAATCCATTGTTAGAGCCGTTAATTTATCAGGAAGTCAAGAAGCTTCTTTCTGCCCAGATCATTTTTCCAGTGAGGCATTCCACGTGGGTCGCCAATCTAGTACCAGTTAGAAAGAAGAATGGAGAAATAAGGTTATGCGTAGACTTCCGTAATTTGAACAGAGCCTCTGAAAAGGATAATTATCCCTTGCCATCGTTGGATGAGGTATTACAGATAGTGAATGGTTCACAAATGATGTCCTTCTTGGACGGATATTTAGGCTATAATCAGGTGATGGTTGAACATGAGGACAAACTGAAGACAGCGTTCACCACGAAGTGGGGAACCTTTGCATACAGTAGAATGCCTTTCGGTTTGATCAACGCAGGGGCCACTTTCCAGCGAGCAATGGACATCGCTTTTCGAGATTTGGTCGGAAAGTGCATAATTATTTACATGGATGACTTGACCGTGTTCTCAAAGAAAAGAGGGGATCATGTTGAAGATTTAAGGAAGATTTTTCAGAGATGTAGAAGATTTGGTGTCTCTCTAAATGCTAAGAAATGTATATTTGGTGTCACAGAGGGTAAGTTATTGGGTCACGTCATTTCAGAAAAGGGCATATCAATTGACCCCGAGCGTATTGAAGCCATTTCAAGGATTGGTTTGCCCGGAAGTCAGAAAGAATTGAGATCATTCTTTGGCAAGATCAATTTTGTTAGAAAGTTTATAACTGGGTTTGCCGAGATAGTAAGGCCACTAAATGAGATGCTGAAGAAAGATGCAAAGGTTGAATGGACTCCACAGACTAGAAAAGCTTTTAATGAAATCAAGCAAGCTATAGTGGACGCCCCAGTGTTGGTTAGTCCAGACTACACAAAGCCTTTCTATCTATATTCATTTGCTTCTGAACACACCTGCGCCGCAGTGTTGACACAAAGAACAGTAGAGAAGGATGAGCATCCAATTGCTTTTATGAGTGCACCTTTGAAAGAAGCAGAGTTAAGATATCTGAGCATTGAAAAGCAAGCATACACTTTAGTAAAGGCTGTCAAGAAATTCAGACATTATATCTTGAGGAGCAAGGTTCACACAATCGTGCCTGATGCTACAGTAAAAACTCTGCTAATGCAGAATGAGTTAGGAGAAAGAAGAGGTAAGTGGGTCGCCACTTTGCAAGAATACGACATAGAGATACAGCCAATGAAGTTAGTCCGAGGACAAGCCTTGGCTCAAACGATCGCAATGGTCGGTCCAGAATTAGTTCAGCAGACGTATGTATTGGAAGAAGTGTCTCCCGGAGAGTGGTACGACGACACAGTTTATTACTTGCTGAATCACAGATGCCCTCGCCATTTGAATCCAGTCCAGCGGAGAGCATTAAGAATGAGAAGTCAAAGATTTATGCTTCAAGGATCAGTTCTTTACAGAAGGAACTACGAAGGGATTTATTTGAGATGTGTAGGAAAACAAGAAGCAAAACAGTTAATGGAACACTTCCATGAGAAATTTGGAACCGGACACGGAGGAAGTTTAACCACAGCTCATCAAATCCTGAGAGCTGGATACTATTGGCCCACGCTCTTTAAAGACACTTATGAACATGTGAAAGCTTGTCACATCTGTCAGACAGCAGCAAATGAGGAAGGCATCCTGCAATGCCTTTGCAACCAGTGATCGAAGTTAGACCTTTCGCCAAATGGGGTTTGGATTTTATTGGCATGATCAATCCGCCATCATCAGGACAACACAGATATATTTTGACAGCAACTGACTACTGCACCAAATGGACGGAAGCTCAGGCCCTGAAGCAGTGCACGTCAGATGTGGTTATTAGGTTCCTTGAAGAGAACATTGTGACAAGATTTGGATGCCCTCATGTCCTAGTCAGCGACAATGGTTCAGCTTTCTCATCGCTGAAGTTTTCCAACTGGGCCTTTGAGTATGGAATTACACTGAAGTTTTCCTCTAATTACTATCCGCAGGGGAATGGACTAGCAGAGTCCACAAATAAGAATTTATTGAACGCTATCAAGAAGTTGCTGGATAAGAATCCGAAAGATTGGCACACGCAGCTAAGGTTTGCTCTATGGGCAGACAGAATTAGAACAAAGAGTTCCTTGAGAACATCACCATACCACTTGGTCTACGGACAAGATCCAGTTTTTCCAGTTCAGCTGAGGATACCAACTCTCCAATTCATTCAAGAATACCTCGAAGGAGAGGATTAGGTTCAGACAAGATTGTCCCAGTTGATGCATCTAGAGGAGAAAAGAGATGAAGCTCTTGAAAATTTGGCAAAACACCAAGCAGTGGTGAAGAGATGGTTTGATAAACAAGCTAAGATCAAGTCGTTCAGGATTTCTGACTTGGTTTTATACTGGGACAAGGCCCACGAGAAGAAAGGCGATCACGACAAGTTTGATAAGTTATGGTTGGGCCCATATCAGATTTATGAAATCCTTGGGGATAATGCATTTAGATTGCGTACATTGACAGGAGAGGATGTCCCGTTGCCTGTCAACGGACAGTTCCTTAAGCATTATTTCCAGTCTTAGGTTCTCTCTGAGAGCCTGCTTTGTAACATAGTTAGATTAGATTTGCTTTCCCGTTGCTTTCCTGTTTTCCTTCGTTTTGGTTTCGATTTGTTGCCCTTTGGGTTTTTAGTTTGGCGTTTCCGTCCCTTGAGTTGTCCGCTCAAGTTGTTTTGGTTTGGAATGGGCAAAGATTTTAGGGTTTTCCCGTTGCGAAGGGGGTGATGATGGTTTTAAACTCTCACAATGTGGTTTCTTTCCACTGGAATTTGCAAATTTTTGAAAAGGACTAAGGTTGTTTTCCTCTTGTTATCATCCAGTTAACGATAGAACTCGTCTCGGGAGGTTAACCCGCTATTGTGTCTTAACACATGAGTCTAAAGACCTTAAATATCTTACCTATCTCCATTCTGAGTCATTTTGGTTTCTTGGGAAAGGTTTTGGCAGGTGAAAATTTTACGTCTTGCTTCAGCGCCACTACAATTCTCAAACCCATTGGAGGCTTCATTGGCTGCCAGCCAATCAAGGAATTGATGGAGAAATCAAACGAAGAAAGGAAATGTGCTTAAAAGAAATATCTGAAAAACAAGAAAAATGAGAAAATGAAAAATGAAAGAAATATTATGAAATATTGGTTTTGGGAACATACGAGTAACTCCACCTGGGCTATGGACGCCCGGTCGGCAGTGGAGCAATATTCGTGAGAATTGTAGCGACAACCTCGTCGGGGCTATGGACGCCTGACTGGCAGCGAGGCAATGTCCAAGATGCTTTTGAAGTTTAAGATATTTATATAACCTGACACGGCCGATTCCGGAAGTCGATATGGTTCAGAGATGGAATGCATGCACACACTCACAGGGTTTTAGATGAAAGTGTTTTGATCCAATGTCGGATTCTTCTCCCCTTTTGAGTAAGTGTCCTTTTTGTATGATGGTTTGAGAAAGATTAATCAAAGTTCAATTCTTAAAGTGTTTTTCAACACTTTCCCGTGGAGTCGCCAGATGTTGTGACCTTTTCACACATCGCCCCATTCAAAATGGGGACCCCCTTAATTTTTGCTCCATTCCGGTCTTTTGGCTTGGGTTTTTTTTTCTCTCGCCTCGCTCTCTTTTCTATCCGCTTTCGAGGGGTTGCGCCCGTCAGAAGATTAAGTGTGAAACTCATCAAGTCCGAAATTAGGGTTTTCATTTTCCGGCCATTCCAAGGTCGAACGAAGTGAGTAAATTGAAAATTGAGCTTAATATTGTTGTCAAGTGTTTCCAAAGGCTCCCAAAGAATTTTCAACAGATTTTGAGGTACTTACTATTTTTAGTAAGCAATTACAAGTAATCACAACATTTCTCGATTCGGCACCACATCGCATTCAAGACACATCAAACTGCTCGTGTGCAAAATTTGAGCTAAAACAGACAATTTACTATTTTTAGCAGTCCAGCTTCCGACACAAATTTCAGGGTTCAGATGCAGAGTTTTTCTTTGCATGTTGGCATATTCCTTCTGGGTTTTTTGAGACCTTCGCGATAATATAACATGCAAAACGAGACGACCACTTTTCAAAATTCAGCCTTCGGAGGCTATTTTTAGGGTTTGCATGTCAGGGTTTCTTTTGCATGTCGGATGATTCCTGATGGGTTTTTCGAGAGCTTCGCGATGGTGTGACATGCAAATGAAAATAACCACTCAGTAAGGAACTTGCTATTTTTAGCAGGTGTGTCCCGGCAGCCGCTTCCTAGCAATTCAGAATCACGAGCTGATCGCAGTGCCACAGAAACAAGAGCAAACAGAGACCATTTGATGTGCATGAAGAGCAAATTAGGGTTTCCAACTTCGGAGCATGAAAAGAAGGGCGAAAAGTCAGAATTTTCGAAAACCGTGTAAACCACCGCGATCAGCCCTTCAGGCTATCTGTTGGTAAAATTTCAAGTCAAACGGAGCACTTACTATTTATAGTAAGTCAATTTGGAAACAAGCTAAAAATAGTAAATTGAGTGCATGCTGATGTCACCGCAGGTCACGTGGTGAGGAGCGCCTCATTCAAATTTCAAGTTAATCGGAGCAGTGGAACTATCAAAAGCAAGCAGTTACTATTTATAGTAAACCACCTTCAGAAATATGCTATTTTTAGCAAGTCAACCTGAAATGGCAATGTCAGCAGGGTAATGGAGTCATGAGGATCCAGCGTTCAAAATTTCAAATCATTCTGAGCTTCAGAGATGCAGGAATTGAAGGACTTACTATAAATAGTAAGCATGGAGAAGCTGGCAGGGACGAGGAAAATGGCTAAGTATTGATGTTCATCCTCCTCACATAGCAAATTGCGCCCTCAAGCACAAATGGCTGAGAAAATTTCTAAGTCAAGAACTTCATCCACCTCCCCAGGCAAAATGCGCCCTCATCCAGTTGGCAAGTGATAAAAATTTTCTAAGTGATAAAGATATCCTACTCATGCCTCCATATGCGCCCAACTTGCCTGAGGAATATGAAGAAAATATTCTAAGTATAAAAATCCACCTCCCTATGCTAAATGCGCCCAACAAGCAAAAGGGGTCAAAGCAGTCAACAAGTTTTATCCTGCTCCCTAGCCTAAATGCGCCCAGCTCAAGGTAGTGGCATAAAAATTGCTAAGTATGAAATTCTTATCCTCCTCCACTGGCAAAATGCGCCCAAGGAGAGAAAGGTCAAAGAAGTCAAACGTTTTTCATCCTCCTCCTAGGTGGAAATGCGCCCAAAACATGCCATGTCAAGACAAAAATGGAGAAGTTGAAAGGTCACTAAGACGTTGTAAATGCTTCATCCTCCACCATGTCCAAAATGCGCCCAAGAGGAGTTAACAAGAAGGAAGTCAAAAGGGTCAAAGATTCTCATCCTTCACACATAGTAAAATGCGCCCAAATGGGGCCATATGGAGACAAAAATGGAGAAGTTGAAAGGTCACTAAGGCGTTGTAAATGCTTCAGCCCTCACACATGTGATATGCGCCCAAGCTGAAAGGTGAATGAAGAGTGTGAAAGTAAAGCGAAAGGATAAAACTTGCTATGTGATATACGCCTAAGGTAAAGTGTAAGGTGGTGAGATAAGTGCCAAGTGATGAAATTACTAAGGCGTAGACTTAAAGCATATCCCCCTTGACATGCAATATGCGCCATGTTAAAATGAACATGAGGTGAGGCGTGGTAAATGAGATAAAATTGTTAGGGTGATGAATAAAACATGCTAGGCGTTGAAAGTTAAAATGTCCTCCTCAAACATAAAATGCGCCCAGAGGGAGATTAAAGAGTAAGCTAGGCGTTGGATTTTTTTTTAACAAGGTGTCCTTCATGAAGTATAATATGCGCCCAAGTTGATGAATAAAATAAAATATGTTAAGTGTGATGTGCTTTCGAGAAATATTTTCTAAGAAAAGTTGATAAAATTTTCTCACCACTGGCAAGATGGATTCAAGAATGAATAAAATTTTCTAAGGGAAAATTTTTCAAAAATGCCAAGTGATTCAAAAAAAATTCTAAGGCACAAAATATTTTCTTCCTCTAGGAAAAAACGCCTAGACTCTGAGGTGATAAGAATTTCCTGTGATGAAGTCAGAAGGTGCCGACATTGCAGGATGAGTTAATATTTCTGAAGTCAGAGCAACGGGATGATCACAGATGAAGAACGGAAGCAAATTATTTCTTCCAAGGTTCAAAATTCAAGAAAATTAAATGAACCCGTTCGTTGTGCACCCATGAGTTCGACGCGTTCTGAAGGAAATTTTCTTCTGGGTATCAAAGTTTATCGATGAGGAGTTGATTTTAAGGTCTTCCATAGCTTGCCGAGGTTTATGTGATGAAGATTTCAAATGGGCACCAGGTTGATGAATTTTCCTAAGGGAAAATTTAAAATTTTTCTAAGGCAAAATGAAGAAAATGTGTTTTCAAGGTTGAAATTCTCCAGACGATGAATTTGAAAGGAACTGCCTAGGTGAATTTGCTCAAATTCTTTGTGGGACTAATCTTCAAGAATCAGAGATGAACGAACTTGAGTATCAGAGCTCCAGTTAGTGAAACGAATTTCTCAAAGATGATACGCCCTTGAGGAAGATGGGTTGAAAAGTTGGCTAAGGCATGAAGAATTTGACTGCAAAGTTGGCTAAGGAAAATGATGAACGCTTGGAAGTTAAAACGTGAAAATCAGGTAAGTAAGTTAAGATTATATTATGAAGTGTTCTAATACTCTTCTCCTCGCTTGTTTTGCAGGAGGAATGTCGAGGCCAGAGCACGATGTCTGGAAGTGGTGAAGCATGATGATATTACAACCTTCGGAGGGAGATAAAGTTACGAGTTTCAATCTCGAAGGGAGAAAGTTGCAAGAAAATGGCTAAGTGTTGAGATTTAGTATAACTTAAGTGACAAAGATGAAGACCCTCAAGTGGAAGAAGTCAAAGAGCAACGTCAAGAAAGGAGATCAAGGACAGTGTGAACGCGTCTACAAATGGAATCTTCTAGAAGGATAATGGACATTATGGCTCATTTATTACCCCACTCTCCTTTGTGGCGGTTTTTAGGGCAAATCTTGTTTAGGGCTGAGGTGGCACGATCTGGGCCATCCAGCCGATTGTAATCTGAGTCGTCCGTTGGACTGGGCCATCTATAAAAGGGGGAGTCCCCCTCATTTGTAACTCAGTAGACAGTAGAATTAGAGTAGAATTCAGAGTAGAGAGACAACTAGGTGATAGCTTAGAGTAGCTTAGTATAGATTGATAGTGTAGTTTGAAGAAGAGGGAAAGTTTTCCCTTTGAAAACTTTGTAAGAAATTGTTGTGAACACTCTCTCAATAAAAGAGTTTTTCATTGATGGTGAATTTCGTCTTTGTTGTGAGTAGCTAGCAAGGTTTCTTCGTCCTTCCGATTCAAATGGTAGTTCTAAGTAGTATAATTTTCATTCTATGCAAGTAGATGTTAGTTGTGGAATGTGGTGTTTGATCTAAGCAACTTCGTCTATCCATACCACTAGTGTATTTGCTGATGGTGAATGCGCCTTGTGTGGTCAACTGGAATATCATGTACTTAACTTCGATCATGATTTGTATGTCTATATGCGTCGTTGTGATGGTATTTTCATGCTAAGTTGTGATCTGAACACCTTGAACTACTCCTCTGAAGATTGCACCGACTCCGTGGAAGCTATCCGATGCGAGGCAAAGCGAAGTCCAGTTAGAAGTTTGCTGAAGTTAAGCTCCATATCCCACACCTTCGAGTAGATTAGAATCTTCTTAACCCTACCCCATTTCAATTTAGTACTTTCCTGTTAGAATAGGAAACTCGCGCTTCATATACAAATCTTTTGATCATTTGAATTCCTTTCTCCGCTGCCGAACAATTCCGTAAGTTCCCTTGAAATACCAGCAAATCACATTGAGCCAACTGAGCCTATTCGCACTGAAGGAACCTTGGAGTTGAACGCACGAACTCTCTCGCAATCTTAGCGTGCTAGATACTTTGATCAAGAGAGAATAGGGAAGCCATTGGCGACTTTATTCTGCGTTGGTGCGGTCACAAAAAACACATCAACAAGCCAGAAGGACCCACGAGAGAAATCTCTAGAAGTGACGAAGCAAGAAAACTGCTTCTAAGACCTCAAAAACGCCAGTGCGTATTTTATTTAAAATATTCGCTCCATACTTAGCCATTTTCCGGATGTCTTCACTTTTCACCATTTCGCCAAAGACCCCACACATACGAGCGTTTCCCAAATCCCGAAGGCTGACAGCTAGGCTCGTTGAATAGATAAAGTAATCACGCTCAAGTCTCGTGAAGACTTCGAACGCGAACAACCTCATCTGACAGGCCTAAACGCTAGGCGCCTCTGGACTGTAGAAGTACAATGAAAATTTTATGTTGGTCCACCTGTGAAATTACGTGCTTGGTAGAACCTCTGCTACGATCACCTGGAACGTCGGATCAACAGGCAAGATGATGCATCGTGAAGCTAAACAAGAATAGTACTGATGTCAGGAAGACTGCGTCAGCAAATTTTGCCATCTTAAGGGTCATTTTAACCAGCGCCCCTGAGCTATAGTTGCGCTGGAAACACAACGAAGAACTCTGGAACGTGAAAACTTCATTATAAACTCATCTTCAGATGTCGGCTGCCGGAGCTTTGAGACTCGGATGACTGCATTTGATAGTTTATTGGACGAGTAGACTAGTCAAGAAGAGATTGGCTGTATCAGCTACCAGAAGTACCAAGATCCACCCTCCCTTTAAGAAGGGCGCCCTCAAGCTACAGGCGCGCTTTTGCTGACAAAAGGACAAATTTCTCATATCTGGAACTTTGGGAATTTCAACTTTTGTCACTGGTTGCCGGAACTGCGGGTCTTGGAAAGCTTCGCTAGATAGCTCATCGGATAGCCAGACCAATTCTGAAGAGATTGACTGTATGCATGAGCATTTTCAACAAAATTTTGACCTTCAAAAAGAAGGGCGCCCCTGGTCTACAGGTGCGCTTTTTGCTTTTCCTCTGAGAAATCTTCAAAAATTGACCATTGAAATCATCATCTCGATCACCAAAATGACCGTGTGCAACGTGAAATGCTGTCGTGAGACGCTCCTCTATCGTGAAATGCTCCATTCTGAGTCTCTGCTTCAGGTTTTGATCAATAAAACTGACTTTGACTGACAAAATATTGACAAAAACTCCATGCTTGATATTGCCCAAAACTGTATTTTACATCATTTTATCAAGGTTTAAACTCTTTTATGCAAAATGCCTTGATGAAGCAAAAAAATTGGTTTGGGTACAACATTAGGCTCCCTCTGGTGACCATGTCGGATACCTACGGCATAGGAGAACCTAAGAATCTCAGTGTTAAGTAGATCAGTGATGTATAATTTGGCATTGGGATCAAGACTTTTCCCCTATTCACCTAAAAACATTTGGAGTTTCCTAAAAACCTAACCTAGAAATCACCTAAAACAAGACTACCTAAATCACCTAAAACACGACAAAACATCACAAAACGGGGAAACACAAAACAACATAACGATAAAGCATAAAAATTACTTACAAAATATTTACAATATTACTCCTTCCCCGAAGGGTTGAAGTGCTTAAGATACTGCCCGCTATAAGAAAGCTGGAAGAGCCTTCCATCCTGATGTGAAAGGATATAAGTGTTCTCTCCTGCGGATTCATGAATCAGGAAGGGCCCTAACCATAAGGAATCAAATTTTCCATGCATTCCTTTTGGCTCATGCCTTTTGTCCCACAAAAGGACTTGATCTCCGACTTCAAAGTCTCTGTGACGAGCCTTCTTATCAAAAATCCTCTTCACTCTTTCCTGGTGTTGAGTGATCTTATCAACAACCTCTGTCCTCTCCTCTTGAAGTTTCATCAGAAGCAATATCCTCTTCTGAATAGGATCATTGAATTCTTCATCCTCCACTGCAGATGCTAGCTGTAAAGTAGACAACTCTAAGGTAATGGGCAAAATGGCTTCTGTACCATACAAGAGAATAAAAGGCGAGGTGCCAATAGCTCTTTTAGGAGTTATATGATCAGCCCAAAGAGCATCATATAACTTAGTATGCCAAGCTCGTTGATTTGACTCAACCAACTTGCGTATAATTGTGACAATGTTCTTATTGGATGATTCGGCCTGTCCATTACCCTGAGGGTAATAATCTGACGAATGTGACAGCATGATGCCGTGATCAAAACAAAAACTTAAAATCTCCTCTGACGAGAAGCAAGTTGCATTATCAGTCACAATTTTTCGAGGAACTCCGAAGCGAGAAATGATATTCTCCTGTAGAAAGCTGCAAACCACTTCGGACGTAGCTCGTTTAGTAGGAATCGCCTCAACCTATTTTGTAAAATAATCTGTCGTTGTGAGGACATATACATGCCCCTTACTGGAAACTGGATTGACAGGTCCTACAAAATCAATACCCCACTGCTGAGATGGAGCGTCGATGACAACTGGCCTGAGTGGAAAAGATGCCAATTTCACTTTACCAGCAAATTGCTGACATAACTGACATTTGTACACCCAATCATATGCATCACGAAACATAGTTGGCCAATAAAACTGTGCTCGTAAAATCTTGAATGCAGTGACCCTTGATGAAAAGTGTCCTCCACATGCCTGATTATGAAAAGCTTCTAACAATCTTCGCTGCTGATCCTTTCCGACACATAAAAGGAAAGTTCCGTCAAGGCCACGCTTGTACAGAACGTTGTTAACAAGCACGAAATTCTGTGCTTTCAATTTCAGTGTTCTTTTCTGCTGTTTGTCCATGTGACGTGGACATTCTCCATACGTTGAATAATACCATAAAGGTGTGTACCATTCTTCTGCAGAATTAACAAGTAGGACCAAAGGAAGGTCTTCTTCAACTTCTTGGTCTGAACCAATTCCACCATTGCTCTTGAATTTGCAATCTCCATCTTCCGCCAACAATCTGCAAAGACCTTGCCCGCGAACAAGCTTGGTTGGCTTAATCTCCAGATCATATTCTTGAACCCTCGCGATCCAATTCCCTCTTTTCGTGCCCATCTCCTGCTGGGTAAGCACACTTTTGACTGCTGGATCGGTGACATACACCGTTGTATGTGAATTCAAAAGATAAAATCTGAAATTCTTGACAGCCCTGAAAACAGCATAAGCGTTCTTCTCAATCTGGGAATAACGCATCTCAGCATCTTTGAAATTAGCACTCATAAAAGCAATAGGAGATTCTCCCTCCTCACTGATCTTCTGTGTCAGAATGGCAAACAATGAATGTTCTGACGCATAACAATAAAGAATAAAATCCTTCTGAAAGTTAGGCCGAACTAACACTGGTGCATTTGCAATAGCTTCTTTGATTTTGATAAAGGCATGTTTGCCTTCGTTCGTCCACACAAAAGTAGACGTCTTCTTCATCATCGCTGAAATCTCCTTCGTCAGCTCTGAGAAATCAGGTACGAACCTTCGGATAAAGTTAACTTAAACGAAAAAGGAGTGCACCTACGTTTTGCTTGTAGGGAGAGATAGGTTTCTGATTGAATCCACCCGATTCGGATCTATTCTGGTACCTTCTTTGGAAACGATATGGCCAAGTAACTTGCCCTCCGTCACCGCAAAGATTGTCTTCGGATTCAAAGATATTTTGTGATACCTACATCTCTCGAACACTTTCACAAGATGTGAAAAGTGATCACTCTGTTTATCTGAAAAAACGGTTAAGTCATCAAGATAAACGACTATGATCTTATTCCTAAGATCTCCAAACGCTAAATCCATGGCTCTTTGAAAAGTAGCACCGGCGTTGATAAGGCCGAAAGGCATTCTCTCATAAGCAAACGTTCCCCACGGCGTGGTGAAAGCTGTCTTGATCTGATCCTCCTTAGCGACTGCAATCTGATTGTAACCAGAAAAACCATCAAGAAGTGATAGCATTTCTGATCCGGTAACTGTCTACAATGTATGCTCCATGATAGGTAAGGGATAATTGTCCTTTAAGGACGATTGATTCAAGTTCCTGAAATCAACGCAAATTCTGATTTCTCTATTCTTTTTGCGCATAGGAACAATATTTGACACCCAGGTGGAGTGATGAATAGGAAAAATTATTCTCAAGTCCACCATCTTCTGAATCTTTGCGTAGATGGTATCTTGAATTCGCGGATTATAATGTCTTTGTTTCTCCCTGAAAGGCTTCACCTCAGACTTCAGCGGAATTGTGTGAGACAATTCAATGGGTGTGAAGACCTTTAAATCTTCATATGACCAGGCGAAAACACCCTTGTACTGCTTGAACAAGGCGATAAACCTCTCAGTTTCTTCAAGAGTGCAACATTTGCCCAAATTCACAAACCGAGGCTTGTCTTCAGTACCTATGTTGACTTGATTATATTTTGATGAAGTATTCACCCCTGACCTCTTCTGATCTTGGATGTAACGATCATGCCTATCAAAAATATTCTCTAAGGATACAAAACCTTTAGGAATCTGATTTCCTTTCAATTGTATGATTCCAGATTCTATAACCTCAGATTCTTCAGCAATTGACTCTTTGTGAGAAGTTGAACTCCCTTTAAAGAACAATTCTTTGTAGTTGTCTCCCATGACGAGAAATTCTTTGATATCTTCATCGTCACTGAAGACTTGCCAGTTATCGGAATTATCAGGAACAGCTGGTCTGTAGATTAACTCAATAGCAAATGAATTAACTCAAAATTTAGAGTTAGGCATAAAAAGAGCGGCTGAAACTGCAAGAGCATCAGCTTTGCTATTGTTCATTCTCAAAATATATTTGATGTCAAATGCATCAAACCAGTTGATTGCATTCCACACCCGCTACCTGTAGTTCTGGAGACGATTCTTTCTTACATGAAACTGCTCTCTGACCTGCTTAACGATCAGCTCTGCATCTCCTTCAACTTGAAGCAGCTTGATCCCCATATCCTTTGCGTTTTTGAGACCTAACAAAAGCGCCTCATATTCAGCAGTATTATTAGTGCAATCGAATTGCAACCTATATGCAAAAGGATATAAACGACCTTCGAGAGAGATAATCACTACTCCCGCTCCGGAGCCTGAAGTCGAACAACTGCCATCAAACTGCATCGTCCACATCTTAGATTCTTCATTTGATAATTCGGTGGAAAGAGCAAAATTCTGACAATCTTCCGTCACTTCTGATACCATAACATATGTGCCTGGACCCGTGTCTTGATATAACACTTGAGCGTGTGGGTCCTGGGACTTCACCATTGTAAACTTTGATTTGGTTTCCGGTTCCAGCTTGAAAGTACCTTTCTTCAATGGGATTGTCGCGAATGACCAATCCATCTATATTTCTCCTCCAAGATCCTTGCAGAAACTTCTACTAAGTAACATCCCGTAGCTAGTAGGAGTATCAGCCACTAAGATGGTCATCATAATCTTTTTCTCTGGACACGACGCTAGCCTCACTTGCGCATCTTTGAGTTGACCGACTAACGGCACCGGTTTGGACTCAAGTGAATAACACTTTTCCTGAGTCGGTGTGCATGAAAGTCCCAACGCGTTCATAATCTGTAAGGGCATAACGTTGTCTGAAGCTCCACTGTCAATTATGCAATTGCTCAGCTTGAAAACCTCCTATATATAAAGATATATAGAATGGCCGAGGCTTCTCTTCTACAGGAACTGAGGACTGTAGTAATGTTAGCTGAACGACATTCTTCTTTTTAAGAACATTCAATATTCTATCCAACTGCTCTGGATGATCTTGTAAATACTCCAGTTGAGATATTTGTACCTTTGTCTTCATCATGGAAGACACGATGTCAAAGCTTGCTGAAGACGTATCTAAAGCTGTTGGCAAGATATTCTCTTGTGAAGGTTTAAGATTGGAAGTAGAAGCTACTTCTTTTGCTTTTGTATTCAAATTCCTCTTTTCCTCTTCCTCCTTCTGTGCCTTGAAATGCTGAGCACGTGTGAACACAGGTGAGGTGATATTTTCATAATTCACTACGAGAGAAAAACGACGGGATTCTTCTTCTTCTTCATTAACGGGTTCTCGATCAAAATATCCCGTTGCGGAGTCGCCATCAAACTCTTCTGTCTGTGAAGAAACGACGTTTGAACTGGAAGGTATGAAGTCTGAACTAGGAGCAGAATCGGCAAATCCCATGAGCTGATTCATTCTTTGATTTTCCGGACAAGTAGCCCTGGTGTGCTCTACTAAATCATGGAACGTGCAAAAGACCGTAGCCTTCTCAGCTTCATTATTTTGTCTTGGTTGTCCTTGCGGAAACTTAGACTTGAAATTATTGTACGGCTGAAAATTATTCCTTCTCGGCTGGTACGCTGGTTGTGGTTGAAAAGGTGGTGGTGCGGGCAAAGCTGGTTGCCCTTGAGGTGGTGACTGTCTCTTCAGTATCGTCACCTCATTTGCTACCTTCTGTAGCAATGGATCAGCCGACGCTTGCACGAGCGGCCTGATCGAATGATCTTTCATCTTGCCGGTTGTAATCATGTTATCTTCAAGCTTGATTGCTTCCTCCTGAAGGTGTTGCAGATCATCTTCTTCGCTTATCTTCAAGAAAAAGGCAATTTCTGACGGCAACGCGTTGATGAAAGAACTCATCAAAATCTCATCAGACGGATTCAAGGTGTGAGAAAGACGTGTAACAAGGCGATTAAACCCTGCCACGAATTCCCTCATCGGTTCATGCTTCTCCATCTTTGAATTTGAGAGTTGTGCAAATAGTCTATGATTGTCCTTGGCAGGCTTGAATCTTGCCAAGAACTTCTCGCTCATGACGGCCCAACTGGTGATAATTCCTGGCTCAAGATTATTGAACCAATCTACTGCATTGTTCTCAAGAGTCTCCACGAAAAGACGAACGGCGATGTCTTCATGTGCAACATGCAAAACGGAACAAGCCGCCATGAATGCTGATAAATGTTCATCTGGATGTTTAGAACCATCGCCATGAAATCTCGGGAAAAACTTGCGTGATCCCTTGAGTAGTTCATGATGTCCTGGTAGAGCCAACGGTCCAATATTGTCGCCCCAAGGCAAGGGGGCTGAACGTCTTGTGTTTCTTCCATTACGACCGTTGTGATCATCACCATTGTTGTTGTTATTACGATCACCCATCTCTGCAATTGGAGTGGGAGTCTCTTCTTCAAAAATTTCTGATTCAGTAAACTAATCAGGAGCTGCTTCAAAAACAGGATCTGGCTGAATGGGAGGATTACCTCTCCTAATATAAACTGGGTACGCCAGGATGCTTAATTCCACGCGGGCGGTGGCAAAATTGGTCTACCTGCTGCAAGATCTGCTTTTTCTTCTTCTTTATCCAGAGTTGTAGCCGCGTTTCTCCACTGAGTGGTAGATGTATGATTTTCAAAAATAAACGTGCGCAAGCTACTGATAATATCTGACTGTTCTGCTTCGATGAAGACTAAATTCGGCTATATAACAGGCGGACTTAGTGCTAGTTGTAATACAGGAGCAGTAGGACGCAAGATAGTCATAACCGTGACATGAAGTTTTCGAGGCCTCGTGCCCCACGGTGGGCGCCAGAAAACTGTTGGCATAACAACTAGCACCTCTAGAGTAAGAGTTGGTACGGACAGCTATGCACACTACGCAATGAGTGCTCTTCAAATTAGGAGGGGAAGCTCCCTCGTTGTGCTTGACAAAAGTACTTGCAAATGGAAATAAACTAAACTATATCCTGTCTTTTGTTTCAGCTGTAGAGGTACAAGGCTTTCTTGAAAATATATACGTTGCAGCTGAGAATTTTCTGGTTTCGCAGATTCACTAACTACAACTAAACTTAATTACTTAAATTCTATCCAGTTTCCTCAAGAAAACAGAGCATGAGGAAACGGAGCAAGGTTTTGACTATCACACGATAAACGAGTATAGATTTTCAACTTGAAGGCAAGGTGGCACATCTATCAGCTCAATCTAAACAAGTTTATTGGTAACAACATCACACGATAAACTTGATACGGATTCTCTACTTGAAGGCAAGGTGGCACAACTATTATCTCAATCCGAATAAGTTTATTGTTCACGACAACACACGATAAACAAGTGCAGATTCTCTACTTGAAGGCAAGGTGGGCACAACTATCATCTCAATCTGAACAAGTTTATTGAACACAAAATAGATTTATCTAAACTATGGAAAGAATTCACCATTATAATTGCATGAAACCCTATGTGGCATAACAATTTATTATAACAGCAAAGACGCGTGAACAAATACCAAAAGAGCAATATTGAGGGCAAGGTAGGCACAGCATATATTTCTCTCTCGAGCAAAAGTTATTTACAAATAAGCAAAAGCTTTTATTTATATACATCAAGGTGTAGGGAACCCTAAAATCACCTTGAGTCAACTACAGTCTTGCAATGCATGCAAGATTTATTGCTAAGCCCTAATAAAGCAAACTATACAGTTAACTGGAAAACTACCATCAGTTAACTGAAACATCTAATCTAAAAATGGACAATGTGCAAGCATGCACGTCCTTATTGTAAGCGAAGTTAACTGGAATACTACCATCAGTTAACGAAAAACCCTAAATGAAACTCCAAGTGTGTAAAGCTAATCTCAGAATAGATATGCATGAGACGAGACAGCAAGTTAACTTGGGAAGGTAACGCCAAGTTTAACTCCTATGTGTAATGTCTATCCTAAGAGGTGGGAACTGAAGTTTACTGTCCGTGATCTCGAGCAATCAATCCCTCAACGAGATTGTTAACTGCATCACTATCTGGAGCTATGAGACTCTGTCGAAGAATGCTATGTCGGTGCAGCATATTAAGTTCTTAACTATTAAAAAGGACTTAATAATATTTTAAAAGATTTAAATGATGGAAAAGGGTGTATCTTCTTGGAAATGCGTGCCTTTTTGATATAAGGCATTTTTGGGCAATGAGAACATCATTATTGATTATTTCAACTTTGGCTTGGGTTTCTTCTGTGCTTTTACCTGTGACCAGGGTTTTGAGCAATCTTCCATTGGAGAACGATATCTCTTCAATGTTGAGCACTTTTGAGACTGTGAGAGACCAGTCGAATTTGTGCAATTGTGAGAGCTTCATACAGAGGTTCTACATGCTTCAAACAAGGTTCTATTATTCAGTATTCAGTTGTTGGCAATAAGGAAGAGGGTTACTTCATCCAGAGTCGCCATCTTCTACAGATTTCAGCTTTTCAGAGTGTTTCTTTTGGTTTCTACCTTGGCCGTACTATTTGCATTGGGAAATGTGCTCATTTAGGGAGGCGTGTGAAGTGTTTAGTTGAAACGCCTTTCTTTAGGCTTCTATTTGTCTTCCATCTTTGGCGTCTACCTTTCTCAAGAGCTTGTATCTTGTTTTGAAGAGGGAGAACACAAATCTGGAGGCCAGGCGACCACATATGCCAGTTTTCACCATTCTTGCCTGGCGAGTTGGCTTACTTCTTTAAATAAAATATCTGGAAACATTCTAGTATGTTTAGCACTTGTGATCTATTTGTTATTGTTAAATAATACCTTTTGCATTTTCCTTCTGTAGAAAATAGCTTTGTTTCTCAATTTATGAGCTTTTATATGATGCGCCCCTTCTCTTCTGTCTACAAACTTTCTCTTAAAAAACTAAAAAAAAACACATTAAGACTTAAGAAAATATTGGGGTTTGAGTTGAGAGCCAGCAGGGCTCATCACATGCAGCCATTGAAGGAGAAGGAGCAGCAGTTTGAAGGAGGAGAGGAGGTTGAAATAGTGTTGTTGGGAGTGCAAATTCACCAAAGAGGTGTGCATTTCCTTTCCCTATTTTTTTTTTCATTTTTTGCAAAATATGAAGCATACATAGTCTGATTTTTTTTTTTTTTGCATTTTCAGTCAAAACTTGCATTCTAAAAACAGAAAACATGAGCAGCAATGAGGGTGGGAGTGATAGTGAAGTTGAAATGCAAGCTAGAAGGGAAACTAGAGAGAAAATAACCCCTACCCAATGCCCTCCTTCATCAACCAATACCAAAACCATGAAGGACTATGCAAAATGCCCATTAGACAAAAAAAAAACCATTCCTTCAATATGTGACAGCCAGGGGTGAAAGACAAAAAAATTCAGGGGGGAGTAGGGTTTGGTTTTGCTATATTTGTGAAAAGGAGTTTAAGGGCAGCTACACAAGAGTTAGGTCTCATTTTTTGGGTGAGGTGGGCCATGGAGTTAGACTGTGTCCTGCATTGACAGATGCACTATTTATAGAGTGCCAAAAAATTCAAATGGAGTGTGATGGCAGGGTTCAAGGTGGGTCTCCTCCTTTCCCAAGTTCACAATCATCTATGCCTACTCCTACTCCTAGTCCTTCCACGGTTGGTAGTAGTGTTATCTTAAGAGGAAAGAGGAAGGTGATTGTTAGTGATAAGGCAGCCTCAGTTGAGTCCATGTTTCAAAACCAAGCAAGAGAAACCATTAAATCCTCCATTGCCAAATTCTTTTTTGCCCATGCCATTCCATTTCATGTGGCCCGTTCCTCTTATTTCAAACAAATGGTGAAAGACATAGCCACTGTTGGTCCTTCATTCGTACCCCCTGGAGATCATAAGCTACGCACCACCCTCCTAGACAAAGAGTACTCCAAAGTTAATGTGTTAATGGAGGAGATGAGGCAAACATGGATGAGGACGGGGTGCTCTATAGTGATGGATGGGTGGACTGATTGTAGACGTCGGCCACTCACCAATGTCATAGTCACATGCCCTGCTGGTTCTTACTTTCTTAGAGCCGTAGATTGTTCAGGGAGACGTAAGGATGCAGACTTTCAATTTTACATTTTGAGAGATGCCATATAGGAGGTTGGGGCTGCAAATGTGGTGCAGGTGATCACCGATTCACCATATGTGTGCAAATCGGCTGGGTTGATGGTGGAGGGTACTAACAGGCACATATTTTGGACCCCATGTTGTGTTCATGCATTGAACAATGCATTGAAAGACATAGGGAAGATGGATTGAGGGAAGATGGATTGGGTGAAGAAAACGGTGGCAGAAGCTAGAGACATTCAGATGTTCATTTGCAATCACCACACCTCACTTGCTCTCTTCAAGACATTTTCAAAGAAGGAGTTTCTCAAACCTGTTGATACAAGGTATGCCATTTACTTCATTTTGTTTCACTTTCAATTTGTATTCATAATCTGATTTTGTTTTAAATTTTCATTTTTTAATGAATCATTGAATTAATGAATGTAGATATGCCACATACTTCATCCTGTTGGAGAGGATGCTTGAGGTGCATGAGCCTCTACAACTGATGATGACCAATGCTGAGTGGACTAGATGGCCTAATGCAAGTTCTACTCAAGGAAAGACCATCAAACAAAAGATCCTCGATGACGATTGGTGGGCCAATGTGAGGTAAGACATATTAGATGGCTGATTTTCATATTAAATTTCTGATTTTAATATTTTAATTTTATTGTCCAATGTTCCAACTTTTGAAGTTTCTAACATGTCAATTAACTTGTCAACTAATTATTTTGAACTTTTTGTTTGCATTTTGCAGATATATTTGCTCCTTCATCTCGCTTATTGTAGATGTCATCAGATATGTTGATACAAACTCTCCTAGTCTTCGAGAGATATATGAGACATTTGACAGTATGCTTGGGAAGATCAAGCAAGTTATTTCGGCAAAGGACCCCACTTTGGATTTATATGAACAACACATTAGGCCCATTGTGACGCGGAGGTGGAATACAATGAACACCCCGCTTCATATGGCTGCCTTTGCTCTAAATCCAAAATGGTATGCACCAAGGGATGGTAGGGTGCTTCTATGTGATGATGCTGAGGTTTTAGATGGGTTCACACGGGCCATTGAAAAGATTTATCCACCAGAGCAGGCTTCACTATTTCGGTCACAATTTCTAGACTTTGCTAATCTTAATGGCCCAAACTTGAGTAAACCACAGGCGAGGTTGGATAGAGCTATATTAGCTCAATCGAACCCTATTGGATGGTGGACCTATCATGGGAGAGATACACTGCAGTTGAAGATACTTGCCACTCGCCTTCTTGCACAGGTTGCTAGTTCCTCTACTGCAGAGAGGAATTGGTCCACGTATAGCTTTATCCACTCCCTCAAGAGGAATAGACTTACCTCTAGACGAGCGGAGAAGCTAGTGGCCGTTCATAGTGCTCTTCGGCTTCAGGATCGACAGACTCCAAAGTAACGACAGACTCCAGCTCTACAGTGGGATATTGATCCCGAGGAAAAAGCTCAGATAGATGAGGAGGAGACAGCTGAGGATTTGGTTGGGGTTCCATTGGCTGAAGAGGAGCATCACAATGGCAGTGACTCAGAGGATGACTCTAATTTTGATGCGGTTATGAGAGATGATTAGGGGCAGCAGTGCTCTTTGTTTATTTTGTATTCATTATTGACATACGATATTGTATTTTGATTTTCATAGCAAACTTTAAAACTATATGGCAGCAATGTAGCCTTTGGGCATTTTGATATAAGTTTATAAATTATAACTTGGAGGTTATTTCATGATTTGTGTATGTTAATTTTGAATGCGTATTGAGTATTGGCATAATGTTGAACACAAATGTTATATGTTAATGTTCTATAATGTGTATTATGCATGCCTTTTTCATGTTATCTATTGAATATTTAAAATTTCCCTCTATTTTTTAAATTTTCCCTATATTTTTATATAGTTGTCCCCTGCCGTCCCTAATTTTGGCCTCAAAAATCGGAAACTTGGGGACTCGTCCCGCCGTCCCTGTCCCGGAAACTTGGGGTAACCTTGGATAGAAGAGATTGCTTATCTTGATCATGGCCGATGGGGCATAATCTTCTTCACCCCTTTTGGCAAAATGTATAAAAGATGTTGGAATTCTAACTTTAATATAACTATATACATCATTGACAAACCGATGGACATACCAAAGTAATCGATTCGACTATGTGGAATTTATTGTGTTGTTCTAACAAAAAATCTAGATGATGAAATTCAATGCTACCATCGTCATATATCCTCATTTAGCACTTTGACCTAGATGTCCTATTGGTTTGATATAGATTTATGCTAAGTTGCCAGCTCAGGTTTGGGTTTGGGTTTAGGAGTTCAGTATGCAGATTCAGCAAACAAATAGGCTTGGGTTTGTTTTGGGTTCATCCATACAAAAAAACATATAAAAAATATAAATATATACATATTTGCAGCCTAAAAACAAGAATTAAGTTCAGAATACCACAGAGTTTCATATAATAAACAAAACCACCATAAAATTAAAAAAAACTACTTCAATGTCGATTTGTCAAACTCAAATGTCAGGATAGATATTCATAGTTCAATAGTAAAATAATAATATCAGCAATTAGCATCAAAAGAGAATCCATTTTTATTATAATAATTTTGGGTCACCAAACTTCATTGCAGATGAGTCCAAATGGAACTTGGTGAATTTACTAAATTTAGCAAACATTGAAACAATTATTTCCTAATATAATTAAACCAGCTTTTACACCACAAAAAGAACCTTTTTTTATTTTATTGTATTCCTCCAACAAAGTAGAGAAAGCGGTTCCAAGTTTACAGCTTCACATATTATTAAATGATATGGTTCTTGTATGAGATAATGAAGGTGATGTTTCATAAGATTTTAACCTACAATCAAATTAATATCATTACCACCACATATCTAAAAGAAGTCTATTCAATGAACGAGAAATTTTTGAACACTAATACAACTTAATGGTCTTTATTCAACAATCAGGACTCAATTAAATCCTTTCTCAAATGCTCTAAATCTATTTCATTGTGTGCACTGTAGAGCATGGCAGCAGCATTACTGACCAAGTTGAATATCTCGTTTAGAAGGCAAGGCTCCTCTAAAATTGTACCAGGCACAAGTTCAATTCTTGGGACTATTTACTTATCATGATCCTACAATTCAAAATATGTAATATGTATACAAGAGCATACGTCTTTTTCTACTGGGCCATCTGTGCTGTTTCACAGCAAGAGCACCGGAATCCTGGACTTGGGGTTAGGGCTCCTGCTTTTGTCTTTCCTAGTCATGGTCAAACTCTAAGTCTAAAACTGATTTTTAAAAAGCAAAAAAAAAAGTTAAATATGCTTTTATGTGCAGGTTTGCCTTGAGTTTGGTCGGATTCCTTTGGAAGTGTCATGAGTTTGCTCAAATTCATTTGGGACAAACCTACAATCCAAATGAAGTGCCCTGGCAGAATCCCTGCCAAATCAGCACAAAATATGGTCCAGGAATGAACCAAATCCCAGATCCAAGCAATGCAGGGGACAAACCAGCAACATAGGATATATCATGATTAATGACTATTTAAATACACTTTATTTAATGATAAAATAATGATTATTGATATCATTATTGATGTTATTAATTTTCTTAACTAATGGTTATTGTGAATGTCATCATTTTGATGTTTATGTTATCAATTTTGGATTATTCTAATGTGTAACCAATGTCATTTATGAATGTTGATAGCTAATCTATTTGAACTTCATGTGTGTAAGAGCATTCATAGGTTTTGCTGAAAAACCACATCATGTAAGCAACGGCTCCTCAATAGCAGGCAGCAAAGAAGAATAGAATGATGGCACACACACAACTCTTTATGACTCATGCTGCATTAGAATGTGTTTGCATGATTGGTATCACACCACGATTGCATATAAAGTGAAGTCATCATGGTCATCTTGAGTGTGATGCTTGCTATATTACTTTGCTTTACCAATCAACTATAACTTCATTCCTTCAACACCCTCATTAGGTGCTTCTGCAACTTACTTGAAATACCTTATTTATTATGTCACTATTATCTAAGTCCTGATTTGGATGATGGCATGAGATATGTTCTCAGTTGTCACCACGTATAGGAACATCAATTGCTTTATAAACAATGGCCTTTTTAGAAAGCGTAGGACTAAGATTGTGTTTTGAGAAGGATGGAGAAGAGGTTTAGAAAAAGAACCATTGAGAAGGAAGCTTGAAACTACCCTTCTTCAACGGGATTGTCGTGAACGACCAATCCAACTAAATTTTTCCTCTGAGGTCTTTGCAGAAGCTCCTACTGAGTGGCATCCCGTAACTGGTTGGAATGTCAACTACCAAGATAGTCATCATAATCTTCTTTTCAGGACAAGACGCTAGCCTTACTTGGGCATCCTTCAATTGACCAACTAACGACATCGACTGCAACTCAAGTGAGTAACACTTGTCATGAGTTTTGGTGCACGAGTGTCCCAACGCGTTCATGATCTGCAAGGGCATGACGTTGTTCGAAGCTCCGCTATCTATGATACAATTGTTGAGTTTAAAACCTCCTATATACAAGATATATAGAATGGTTTTGGTTTGTCTTTTGTTGGTACGGAGGACTCAAGCAATGTAGGCTGGATTGCAGCCTTCTTCTTTACAACCTTGAGGATCCTGTCCAATTGCACTGGATGATCCTGAAGATACTCCAATTGTGAAATCTATACCTTCGTCTTCATCATGGAAGACACAATGTCAAAGTTCGCTGAAGACAAATCTTGAGCAACCGGCATGGTGTTTTCTTGTGAAGACTTGGGATTGGAAGTGGAAGGCACTTCTTTTCCCTTTTCATTTGTTTTCCGATTTTCCTCTTCTTCCTTTTGTGCTTTGAAGTGTTGTGCACGTGTGAACACAAACGATGAAATGTTTTCATGATTGACCGCAAGAGAGTACTGGCGGTATTCTTCTTCTTGTTCATTAACGGGTTCTCTATCAAAGTATCCCATTGCGGAGTCGCCATCAAAGTTGTCTGTCTCTAGTGAGACAACATTTGTGTTTGGTGAAGGTATGAAACTTGTACTTGGAGCAGTATTAGCAAATCCCATGAGCTGATCCATCCTTTGATTTTCCAGACATGTGGATCCGGTGTGTGCATCAGTGTCATGGAAGATGCAATAGGCTATGGCCTTATCAGTATCAGCAGGTTGTCTTGATTGTCCTTGCGGAAACCTTGGTTTGTAATTTTTGAATGGTTGGAAGTTATTCCTCTTCGGCTAGTATGCCTACTGAGGTTGATATGGTGGTGGTACAAGCGCTGCTTGCTACCCTTGAGTGGGTGATTATCTCTTGAGGATAGTCACCTCATTGGCTACCTTCTGTAGCAGTGGGTCTACAGACGCTTGAACAAGCGGTCGGATTGAGTCATTCTTCATTTTCCCCGTCGTGATCATATTATCTTCAAGCTTGATAGCTTCTTCTTGTGTAAGTTGTAGATCCACTTCATGGCCTGTCTTCAAGAAAAAGGCTATTTTTGACGGAAGTGCGTTGATGAAGCTAATCATTAAAATCTCATCGGATGGATTGAGAGTATGGGAAAGACGTGTGACAAGGCAATTAAACCTTGCTACGAACTCCCTCATTGGTTCATGTGCCTCCATCTTTGAGTTTGAGAGTTTGCAAATAATTGATGACTGTCCTCGGCAGGCTTGAATCTTGCCAAGAATTTTTCACTCATGACTACCTAGCTTGTAATAATGCCTTGTTCAAGATGATTGAACCAGTCTGCAATGTTATTCTCAAGGGTCGCAACAAAGAGACGAACGGCGATGTCTTTGTGTGAAACATGCAAAACGGAGCAAGCCGCTATGAATGTTGAGATATGTTCATTGGGGTGTCAAGCCCCGTCGCCGTGAAATCAAGGGAAGTGCTTTCGCGATCCCTTGGACAGCTCATGGTGTCCTGCCAAGGCCAACGGCCCGATGTTGTCTCCCCAAGGTAATGGGGTTGGACGTCTTACATTTCTTGCATTTCGGTCGTTGCCATTGTTGTTGTTATCACCCATTGCTTCAGCTGGGACTGGAGATTCTTCTTCAGGTCCTACGAAATGCTCAGGAATCTCTTGAAAGACCAGCTCTTCTTGAAAGAGAGGATTATTTCTCCTTCTTGTGTATACTTGGTACGCCAAGATGAATTATTCCCATGTTGGTGGTGGCAAAACTGGTCTACCTGCTACAAGATTCGCCCTTTCTTCTTCTTTGTCAAGAGTAGTAGTTGTGTTCCTCCACTTAGTAGATGATGTATGATTGTCAAAGAGAAAATTTCGCAGGCTACTAATGATGTCTGACTGCTCGCCTTGAATCAGCACAAAGTTCAACTGTATGATGGCTGGAGTGAAACCTGGTTGTTGAACTGGAGTAGTAGGATGCCAAATGGTCATTCTCGTGGCATAAAAGCCTTAAGCTTTCCTTGAAGTTTTCTTTCCTTGTGCCCCATAGTGGGTGCCAAAAAACTGTTGGCGATACAATTCGCACCTCTAGAGTGCGTATTGGAAACGGACAGCTATGCACAGTGTGTAATGATTGCTCTTCAAATTAGAAGGGGAAGCTCCCTCTTTTGCTGATATGCGTGAAAAAGTAAATTATTCTAAATCCTATCTTTTTGACTCAACCGGAAGAGGCACAAGGTTAAGAAACCAAACACATTACAGCTAAGGTTTTTCTCCGATTTTGCAGATCTTAACTACAACTAACTTAATGCTTAAACTATCCTATTTCCTCAAGAGAAACAGAGCATGAGGATTTAGGAGTAGGGAATTGGTATACGATAAACTTTGTCAGGATTTCCAAGGAGGTGGGACACCTATCCAAGGCATAGGCTGAAAGAAAGATTACTGGAAACAACATCAAACGGTAAATTAGCTCTCAGGATTCCTAAGGAGGCGGTACACCTATTCGAAGTGTAGGCTGAAAGTAACTTACTAGAAACAACACTTAAACGACAATCTCCACTTCTAAATTCCCAAGGAGGAGGGACTCCTATCCGAGGTGTAGATATGAAACAAAGATTATTTAATCACAACATCACACGATAAACTTTATTTCTAAATTGCCAAGGAGGAGGGACTCCTATCTAAGGTGTAGATATGAAACAAGCTTATTAATCACAACAAGAATAAAATTAGGACAGCAAATTGCATAATGAGACACGCACACAATGAACGATCAAACCAGCATTATATTTAACTAAGTGAACAAATACAGAATAACAATATTGCACGGCAAGGTGGCTCAGCAATTTATTATCACAGCAAAAGTTAATTACAAATGAGCAAGGGTGCTTTTATTTATAGAACTTCAAGGAGTAGGGAACCCTAAAATCTCCTTGAGTTTACAATCAGTTTTGCAAGCATGCAAGAGTTTATTCTTTAAGTCTAACTATAAGCAACTAATCAGTTAACTAGAAAACAACCATCAATTATCTGAACTAAACTAAACTAAAATGGACATGTGCAACATGCAAGTCCTTATTGAAATGAAAGTCAACTGATAACTAACACCAGTTAACTGGATCCTAACTGAAAGTCTGACCTCCTCCCAAAGATATCCTGAAGATGAGATAGGCATGCATGAAATCAGCAACCAGAACTCAAGAATGACGTTGAGTTGACTGTTGCTTATGACTCTATCCTCAGGAATAACTAGAGATCCATCTATTTGTCTACTCCAAGCCGTCATGGGCTATCACCTCCTCCATGAATTCGTTAACTGTCTCATCTTTTGGCACTCTGACGCTATCCACAATGATAGACTGTCTGCTCAACTTCTTCTCTCCATCCTTGATCATCTTCTAGCACTCCTTGACTTCTTCAGCTAACTTGTCGAAGCTCATTGACATCACTGAGAAGTGATTCAACTTGGCCGCCACAGGCTCACCATCAAAACCGTTATGCACCAAATTTAGGAACTCAGTTTGCACAACCTTGAGATCAACATATGTACCATCCTCATGAAGATAATGGCACGAGATCTGAGTGACGAATCCGCTCACAAGTTTGAGTGCACCAGCGACATCTTCTTTGACTGCATCCAACTTAGTAGAGATTCTTTCATATGTTTCCACCCTAAAGAGGTGTTGTTCTCTCCAAGAGAAAAGCTTCCTTTTATCCTCATCTGCTACAACAACGTCGTATGCAACTGCCAACTAAGAAATAAGAATCAAGTCTTTTGGTTTGCCCTCTACCATAGTCAATTCATGCCACTGGATTCCCTGACGAAGATCATGTGCATCGTACCTCAACTAATACAACTTTGTGAGAAGGTATCTTCCTGCAACAATGAAATCATCAATCCAATTGTCCAAGAGCTTACCACAATTGACTAACCGACCCAATTTCTGTTGATCTACAGGTGTCTCTCGAAGCTGTGGGAGAATGGCTGCAACATTCGAGGTTCCATGGAGAAGATCCAAGATGTACTGTCGGAGTTGCTTGTTCTCAGCCTTGAGGGCTGCCTTGTCTTCTCCATCCTTCATGACTCGCTCTTCAAGATTACTTGCAGCAACCTTAAAAAGGCTCACATCCACGTGCCTAGTGCGCCTGCCAAGATTAGCTTTGACGAAGGTGAAATCACCAACTTCAACTTCATCCAAACTCTTGCCCTCTGGTGGCATAGCAACTTCAACAATGATCTCTGCTTCAGGAGTTTTCTCTATGTGCACTTGCTTCTTGCTCTTCTTGTTTGACTTATCCTGATAAGGACTACCAAACTCAAATAGATCAAGTTGATATGAAGGCTTTCGCCTTCTTCTTCCCAAAGTCCTCTCAAGCCAACACGAGTGATTAATGTTATCTTCTCGAAGAGAAACTGTTGCTGTTGTGTCGACCTCTGGTGGATTAACTGGTACTAAAGTTTCACAAACCAGCAATTCTGACTCTGAGTCAATATCAATGGGAGGTGACTATGGAGAAAATGGTGAACCAAGAGATGAAGACCCGGCTTCAACTTGTACTACTGACTCTACTGGAACTTCTGGCACCTCCTCGATCTGCTTTCGCTTACTTGTGCTCCTTCCCTTCATGTTTCCACTAACTCCGACATCTTTAGGTGGATGCATTATAACCTTAACTCGAGGTCTCTACCTTGATGTAGAAGGTAGAGAAGAAAACACTGCTGGCGGCTCTACAACTGAAACTGCCTTCCGCCTTCTCTTGCTATCCAAGAAGTACATGCTAGTCTTGATAACTCCTCTCGATGGGTCCTCCACTGAAGTCCTTTCTCGGCGTACCAATCAGGTTGGCGAAGTGGCTAGCGAGCAACTTGATCTTTGACGAATGTGCTAAGTAACACCTCTTTGTCATCATCTGACAAACCCTCAACATCTTCTGATAAGAAATCAGCAAGCTGAGGAAGAGTAAGTCTGTAGTAGTGAAGTCGGCGCACTTCAAATTCATCTTCGCAGTTGGCCCCAAAGTCCTCAAGTGTTGGCCTATGAGACTGACTTTGCTCCAATCGAGCTGCATAGTGACCCAGAGGATCATAGGAGTGCTTCTCAATGAGATACTTGAGACGGAGTTTTGACAATTCGCTGCTCATCAACTTGCAATCAGCAGCTGTCTTACATTTGAAAATACCCAATCCAAAAGGAAAGGTGAACGCTTGCTTGTACCAATTGCGAAGAAAAGTATGAACATCATGAGCCTGTCTCAAGAACTCCATGAATAGGACCTTGTCTGATGGGTTATCTTGGTAGCATCAAAGGTTCTTCGGTGTAACCATACACTCGAATATATGTGAAAGTGGGAAACTGGATGAACCAATCTGCCCAACTCTCCATCACTGATTTAGCCTCCGTCGAGATTCAGATGTGCATCTCATTATCAAGGTCTCTGACTGTCTTCATTAGGAAGTGATCATTCACCTATTTGAAATCCTGTTCAGCCTTTGAGAACTCCAATTGATGGAAGTATTCATGTACATGTTGAACGCCAAGGGTTCCACTAGTCTTCAATGTTGGTGAAGACACTCATTGATCAACATAGCCCAGTCAAAGTGTTCCTTATTGTCGATAATCTGGGAAATGACATAACATTCACGGTCGGAAAACATGAGCTTCCTCTTGACCTGTAATCCAGTTGAGCAAAGTGATCAAGATAGCAATCTCATCCTTGAACTCTCCACGCCCAACCTTCTTTGGCATGTTAGTTTTCTGCTCTTTTAGTCACCTTTGAGCAGCCTTTCTCTAAGATCTTTCCTTGTCTCCCTGCCATATCCTATCACAATCCTCCAGGACTATAGCAAAAGTATCTGAGCGGGGTGGAATGGCAAAACATTTCTCGACGTCTCTCAGCTTGAGGCTGCAAATGACTCTCCCATCAGTTGATCTGATTTGTCTTGTAGATGAGTCGTAGTGCTTAATGCAAGCAATGACGAACTCAAGATCAAACACCGTGATAGAAATAGATGTTGCTGCCAGCAATCCAAAACGCTCAAGATTTTTGACTGTCATGTTGTCAATGCCTTTCAACGTGTTCAATTTGACCACTGGATAAACGTGACCCAAGTCTATATCAAAGGTTTTCAAAAAGTCATGAACTAAGACCGATTTATCCTTGTATTATATTGGGTTGAATTGCATTTTGAAAATATGGATTTTTGACTGTAAAGTCGGATATGTTCGGAGAAACTTCAAAAAAAGCTAAAAATGGCTCTAGATGAGGCTAAAAATAGCCAGTTGGGGGAGAATTTTTAGGAATTTTTCTGAAACATGGGTTTTGTAGAGAATTAAATTCTAAGCAAACCTAGATCGTCAGAAACTCCAAAAAACGAGTTTTGCTAAGGCATGCAAAGACTTTTCAGCTGAGAATGCAAAGACTTTTCAACTGAGAATTGCAAGAGCTATAGGGCACTGGGGGCAATTTTTTCCCGAGAAAAAATGGCACATGGGTTTTGTAGGCGTTGATGAGCTAAACAGACCTAGATGATTCGATTTTGGAAAAAGTGAGTGTTTGGCCCACATGCAAAAGAATCTTCGGAAAAAAGCACAATACTTCAAAATGTGAAATAATGGGGCAATTTTCTCAAAAAATTCAAAAACATGGGTTTTGTTGCTAACGCTGAAATAAGTGAACCCAGATGATCAGATTTTGAAAAAGATGTTGTTTACTTTGAAATGAGAGAGAAAACCTAAGACAAGGATAGAAGAATTTTAGAGATAGAAAATAGAAGTTATTATTCTGCCTCTGAAAATGACGCCTAGCCTTGACTGAGATTTGATGAAGTCTACATGCACTCGAAAAATGAAGTCTGAAAAATAAATCCTCTAAACAATCTAGACCTAACACTGTGAAGAACACTGAAAAATATCACCCATAGCGCCTTCAAATCTTTGCTTGCTCGAGAAAATATGTGTTTGCTTCCACCTGTGATGAGAATAATGGATGCCCAAATGCCTTAATAAACAAAATTTATGAAGAAAGGCGTCACAAATGCATGCAATTTCCTAAATTTAGGCGCCACCTTCTGATTGGACCCCAAACTCAATTAACTGAATGAAAAATAAGCCCTAAATTGGGCACCACCTCCATGCACTTCAGTTAACTGTGCATGCAAAAATAAATTTGCCATTTGCAAGCAAAAATTAAGTCCTGTTGAAGTCGACTTGAGAAGTGCAACTGAAGTTTTAATATTATTTAAATTCAATTAACTCCTCCATTTTGGGGCGGCCCATGCACTTGAGTTCAAAAAGTCAAACTTTGACTTTAAACGTCTTTACTCCAAACTTAGAAATTTTCTTGAAAATTTCATTTGCAAACGTCATTGGAGCCTATGTTCGATCACTGATTCTAATTGACTAATGAATCCAAAAGACTGGTTGACAGTTTCATTGAAGAGCAAGATCAAAACTGACAAGAAACTCCTAGAACCTACAAGCCCTAATTCTGACATCTAAGGCTTCAAAATTCAAGGCGCCCCTGGCCTCCAAGGGCGCTTTTCTACTTTAGACAGTCAATTTTCATGCATTGTCATCATTTTGAAGGTGATTTTGACCTTACTTCATCTCGCGTTCTCAAGCAACTGGCAAAACTTCAAAGTTGGCTGATAGGCTCACTGCGGAGTTGGCTCAATTTTGAACATGATATCTTGGAGAGCACTTTTCCTAAAAACATCATCTGCTAGGTGAAAAACATGGGTGCCCCTGGCCTCCAGGGGCGCTCTTCCTCCCAAACTTGAGCCATTTTTCTAACTGGCTGAATCTCCACTTAATCCCCGGCTGCCGGCTGCAGGCTGCTGACAAGTCCTCTGCCCTGGCTAAGGTATGCAACGGAAAGCTAAAAGCATCACGGACAGGATGAGTATCTAACCCGAACATCTGCATTTGAGGGTCCAAAACCTTGGGCGCCCCTGGCCTCAAGGGGCGCTTTTGCTGTTTTTTGACATTCTGACCATGATTAAAACCTTACATTTGACTCCTAATTCTAGCAGTTCAACAACTCAAATTAACTTGCTGACGGATTCGTTGTGAAGCCTGATCAAGTCTGAGACAAACATCTTGGGTTTCAATTTTTAGAGTTTTTGACCTAAAAATAGGGGTCCAAAAACCCTAATTTTCAATTTTTTTCAAATTCTACCACTATCTTCCAAACATCAAACTAACTAAAAGCCCATACTTAATTTTCCCAAAAACTGACTTCTAACGATATTTTTACAAGATTTAGACCATTTTAAGCAAAATGCCTTAATGAAGCAAAAAATTTGGTTTGGGTAAAACACCCCTGAAACCTCATCGCCCCCAATTCCATTTTAATTTTTTAATTTGGATTTGAATGTGAAAGTTAATTTTTGTTTTTAAGTTTATTATTATTTTTAATTTTTTAATAATTATTATTCGTTATTAAATATCTATAATTTTAATTTTAATATATTTTAATTTAGATTTAAATGTGAAAATGAGTTTAATTATTTTTTTGTATATTTTTGTGAAATCACAATAATAATAAATATAAATTATTAAAGTTAGCTTGTTGAATCAATTTATAATCATTTGTCGGGCCAGTGGGCCTAGCTCGATTGGCTAAAGCATCCTATTGCAGGCAAGAGGGCACGAGGTCTAGTCTCCCCACTATCCCCCGTGGTATCGGAGGCGTGTCGCGCTAGCGGCACCGGTCACATGAAAAAATTTTACCAAGCGCACTGTAGTTTATAGGGGGACGGATACCCGACCGATTCCTACCGTCTAAAAACAAAAAAAATTATAATCATGTGTCTTATTAAAATTTTAATTGTTGTAAGATAATTGATCATGGCAACATCACCATCAATGTTAGAGAAAGGAATAATCTTGGATCAAACTGGACCCTAGATCTTCGTTGTGGAAATTTATCACCGTTCTAGACAAAATTCAAGGTGGTGGTTACAAATGGACCCTAGATCTTCGTTGTGATTACTTTTGTGACAAAATAATAATTGTGTTGTATGTCTCAGTCCAATTGTTAATGGCCAACCGGGGAAGGGATTGTCACCTATAAAAATTGTAAAATATCAAAAATAATAAGATCAAGCTAATAAACTTGTTCAAACATCAAAACAAAGTGAATTCTAAATAAACCCTCTTTGCATCCACAATCAACCTTAAGGACATCTGCAAGTAACAGGAGGAGAAATTTAAGACACTTTGAAAAATCATTTAATTTGTCAAGTCTAGATGATACGGACCAAATATTGTCATTTGTTTGTATGTAAATGGGATGACATTTAATGAGATGCACTCTTTATATTGATAGGTGATGGTTAGATCAATTAATGAGATACCAAAAGAATACAAAAGCCCAATCTACAAAAAAAGTTTGTTGTGCCCTTTTCGCTAAAGAGAAAGACATTATTGACTAGCAATTGCAATTGATTTGAGCTTTATGAAAAATCTTAGGCATTTCTATCACTTGTGATAGGTGAAAAGAAGCTAGAAATAAGCCATTAATTAATGTGATTGCAATAAGCCCAAAGGGAGCAATGTTCTTGAAAACAATAGAATGCAAGGTTGATGAATAAGATACTCAATTTATTGTCAATATTCTAATTGAAATAATTGAGTTAGTGGGGCCAAATAATATCATTCAAGTGATCATAGATAATGCAAACAGATGCAGAGCAACAAGGTTAGTTATGGAGTCAAAAAAATTTAACATTTAGTGGACTCCTTTAGTAAATAATTTAACATTTAGTGGACTCCTTGTGCAATTCATTCTTTGAACTTGATGCTACAAAAATTTGACAAAATCCAATTGATACAAAAGATTTATGAAGAAGCCCAAAAAATTTTAAGGTTTGTTTGTTATCACATGTCACAAACCATTTATAGACAATTCACTAAGTTAGAGCTACTGAAAGGTAACTTTTCTAAATTATAAATTATATTTTGCATTTTGATATACATCATTTTTTATGAAATGTCATAAGAGAATTTTTGAAATATATTTTATATTTATTATATTTTTTAAAATTATTATTTTAATTTGAAGGCAATTCAAACTCGCTTTGTCACACTACATAGTTCTTACAAAGTTTGTAGTTGTGAAACAAGTCTTAAAAAGCACGATGATTAATGATGTTTGAGTAGTTTGGAAACAATCACAAACAAAGAGCAAATAATATCAAGACAATCATTCTTAATGATGATTGTTGGGCTCAAATAAACTATTTGTTCTCTTTCATTGAGCGAATATATTCTATCATTTGTCATTGTGACATGGATAAACTAATATTGGGCAACATCTCTGATTCTATAAATACAATGATGGAGCAAGTGAGAGACATAATCATAATTAAAAAAAAAAAATCTCTCCAAAAAACTTTATAAGAAAATATATAAAATAATCAATAAAAGGTGAAATAATATGACAACTCCCTTGCAACTTTTGGCATATGCCTTGAATCCCAAGTACGACCATGTTGATATGTTGGTAATGCCAAATAAAACAGCACTAAATATGAATGTTGAGGTAATTGATGAATATAAAAAAGATTTCAAGAAGATTTTTATAGATCTCAAAATTGCTACAAAGATCCAAGATAAGTTTGGGACTGTTGCATCCTCTTATAGAACTTATGCACATGTTGATGCAATGGAAAATAAGAAAGAAATGGACTTTGCAAAGTGGTGAACTTATAAAGTGTTGATGTTTAGCAGCTTCGGGCTCAATCCTTCCAGCCCAGATCAAATAAAGAGAACAATTAAATTGTAGCCTATCAGCTATTTAATTGTTAAGATTGATCTTCATGAATGGTTACGTCATTTATTAATGGTGATTAATATATATTTATTAGAGAGGCACAATTTGTTATGAAGGCGCGATCTCCCTAAAGCCGACATTATATATTATATGGATGTGATTTCATTTAGAGGAAATTGATATTTGTTATTATGTTTGGCCGACCTCATGAAGAGACGTGAATATTTGGAAATATATCTCCTTGTTGAAGGCCGACTTGAAGGATCAAGGGGATGCGTCTCTTCCCTTCCATTTGTATATATATTCAATATGTTTTATCATTCATTCATTCAGATATAGTTCATCAAGTGGAGTTTTCTCAAGTGCGAATTTGTTTAAAGAGCAGATCATTGTTTCTGTAGAAGGCTGAGTTCCATAACAGCAGACACTTACAGCAGATTGTAATTCTGTAGCAGCAGATCGGCTTCAAGGGGAAATACATTATTCTGTATTTTGCATCAAGAGAGGTGCTGTCATTCATTGTTCAAGATAGCTCAATATTCTTGGTGCAAATTCTGTAGAAGAACAGATTGTTATATTCATTGAAGGCTGAGTCTATAATCAGCAATTACTTCTGCTTGTATCTGTGTTGCATCAGGTTGTGGTGCTTATATTTGGCCTTCATAGCGGCCTCTTGTAAAGGAGTCAATTTGTGTTGACATTCAATATATAAGAGATATATTTGTTGCTGGGTTTTTCTCCCTCAAGAGGAGGGTTTTCCCAGGGTATCTGCTCTGTTATTGTGATTGATTTTGAATTAATTTTCTGTGCATTCCATCTGATCATAAAACTAACATAAAGTGCCATGATTAAACATTTACAAAAATTGACCGTTAGGCTTCTATCTCAAATTCGACATTATGTAAATTATATTCTAATTTAAATTATTTCTTGTTTTATGTTTTATTTAATTTTTTGTCTCTATGTAATTTTATTTTTAATTTTTATAGGTTTGGAGTTATTTATCTAAGAGGAATTGGAGCACATATAGCTTTATCCATGTTGTGAAATAAAATAAGTTGGCAGCTAATAAAACAAAAGACACTGTATATATCCATTTTATTTTTTGTCTCATCACATTCCTCCACAAACTACATGAAGGGACTAATAGACTTTGGGACATGTAATCTGAGTGACATTGGTGTATCCATAAATGCATTGGCACATCACAATCTTATTGTTGAGAATTCTAAAACAAGAGAATCATCTGGTGTATTTTCATTTGATTCTGAGAATGTACTTGGTGGTTGTACTCATTTCACCTATCTTGATTCCCCAAAGAATCATAATGATGTGGAACTTCAATATCAAGATAATAGTGATAACATTTGTATAGCATGTGATTTTATTGTTGTATTTGTTTTGATAATGAAAGTATATATAAAGTAAACATTTTTTAATATGTAGGAATGACATGTCTATATCGCTTTAAAAAGAAAATCTCCTCTAGTAGCTTATAAACTTGTGTTATACATATGTGTATGTGATTTTTTATGAATGACATATCTAGTTGTATCCACATCAAGGGACCTTGAAAAATGGTTGTATCCATATCCGATATCATACCCACATTTGTATTTGTGTCCATGCAACTTCATAACTAAGTCATCAAATTTGATCACATGCTCTTACTTTACACTAATCATACCACACTAACCAACTAGTCACATTATAGAACTATAACCCACTCAAATACATCCTCACAATTTTAAGGGTTCAACATCATAGTTACAATGCAATTACCTACAAACTTTTGCAAGTCATATTACTTATAGGCATAACGTTTAATCTAGTAAAATCTATATTAAAAGAAAATGTTAATTCATGCAATTAGTCCAAGAGAATGCAATGACTTATATAACCCTTTGATGATTGGAATAGCACCTTATATGACTGATGTGACATTAAGGATGATTATTGGTGACTGGGAATGATGTAAACCAGCAACTGTATAATTGTTTTCAAGGTTGCGATTTACTGATTTTACTCCTCTGAAGGCAATGCTCAGCTAGGGTTGACTGGAAATGTCATAAACAATTCACATCCAACACTTTTTTATACACAATAACTCTTGGGGTTAAGTATGCGATTTGGGTTGAGCTATTATTATTTTAGTTGTTCATTTATTTGATTCAAGCACTTGTCAAAGTATTACCCCTAAGAACACCCTCCTAAGTCTAAGTTGAGCTCAAAGCGTAGGAGAGACAACCCACCCTCGGAAATTTGACCTTCAACCCTCCATGGTTTGTTGATAAGCGGGTTTTACTTTCATGAAAACCCTGGCCTTGAAAGTGAAATTATATTCTAGGAAATGGAGTAGAGGTTTTGGGACCCAACAAGGCAAAGAAAGAAAAAAATTGAAATACATGATGAAGCATACACGTAAAGAGCTACCATGAAAAAGAGAAAAAAACAATAACAAATTGTTGAGATGGTAATGATGTATTTGGATAACTAAGGAAGAACTAAAAAGAATTGGCCTTGGGTTGTTAGAACTCAGAAGAATGTTGTCAACACAATATATTGTATTGAATACTTAATCCAAAGGTTCTAATCTTTCAAACAAGAAGCATTTGATGTAAGAAAATGGTATTTGATGTTACTAACTTACTACGATAGCCATCCTCCAAATATAGTGTAATGTACCCATTTTATAATTTTTGTTATTTTCTATTTTTTTTGTAGTTATCTGATTTTTATAAAACACACACCACAGGAATAGCAATTAGAACTTGTAATACAAATGCTGATTGCAACTACCAAGCTAGAAAATTCACAAAAAAAACCTTAAATAACTTTAATTCACACTCAGATCTGATTAGAAATCAATATGAAAGCAGTAACAACATTCGTCTTATTTAATTGCAAGATGGAAAAAATGGTGACAACATTGACATGCAAGCTAGAAAATGAATTTTCACAATTACCACTTTCCCAAATCAAATCACAAGTGAACAATGACATGTGTTGTGCAATGTGACCATTATTAAGTGTTACTCCAATTTTGGTCATGACCCCTAAAAACGTCACCCCTATTTGAAAAATTTTCTAAGTATGAAGCTTTGATGGTGTTTCTTTAGGTTTCATGAACTTTGGCGGGTGCCAATTAGAATGTTGTAACCTCTCCTTATGCCGACACTCTTTATGAAGTTTTTCTTTCATCCCTTGTTTCTTCATGTCGTTGGTCTTTTATGAAGTTTTTGCAATTTCCCGAAACGCCAAAAGCTAAGTGGGATGCCTAAGTCTAAACGCTCAAAAGTTATCGGAACGTACTGAAGGTTACGTAACTTTTCAAAAGTCCGCTAATGAAGAAAAGCTAAAAGAGTGCAAGAGAAGTTTTAATGGTATTCTTGATAGGTTTGAAAACCATTGTCAGTCCTGTTGATGCGTGTTTTATGACACAACAAACATTCTAGAATAAAGAGTCCAAAGATGCTATATCCCCTCTTGAAAAACTACCTCGTATGCTAAGATTGCAAGTAAGATCATATGGTAATTCCAATGTTTAAGATGAATGTGGATAAGCTCTGTGGTTTGATGTGATTATGCTGGTAACACAAAGGGACTTACGCTAGGTTTGTTCAATTCACAATGAAGGTCTAGACGATGAAGCTCTACTGCTTGGGTCATGGATCAAACAAACTGAAAAAAGGAGATAAAGTTCAGAAGTTCTAGTCTACTTCCTAAGAATTCAAGAGACGGTATTGACTTGGTGGAACCAATAACCACGCTTTGCTTCGCCATGTTCAACGTCAACTACACAAAGGGGGTGCAATCTTCAAGGGAATGTGCTTATGATTTTCACGTCATGAATAACTACCATCAAATCGAACAATAATTATCCAGAAAGAAGTTAAGCATCCACAAAATAAGCTCAGCTAACTTTACGCATTGAATGAAAATCATCCATTCAAAGAAAGTATGAGCAAAAAAGTTTCACCATAAATCAATACTTATCAAATCTTGCATTCATCTAACATACATGAAATAAAATCTAAACTATGATGAGGGATAAGAACCATGCCAACTCCAAAATAAGAGAAGCAATCACCATCAAAACAATGCATGCATTACTTATTACTTTGGCAGTCATACACAACAATTACTTATCTCAACATGTTTTGCAACATGCTCCCATGCTTTACAAATGAGGGGGTGAGCTCAATTTATAGGCTCCCCAATTACAATTCAATGGCCAAGATTGATTTAGGATCAACGGCCGAGATTACAAAATGAAACCCTAATTAGGGTTTGTCCTAACTAACTCCTTCTCGACCAATGAGAAAATTACATTCGAGGACACTTGTCCATTTTACCAAATATGAACCAACAAATAAAATAGAAAGTTGTTGAATCTGGATGTGCTGACTTGGAACAATCTGATTTCGAGGCGCCACCTCGCGTCGGATGTCTCTCCTTGGTCACTTTGTTCTTTTCCATGTTCTTGCCTTAGAATATTTTTCCTGCCGATGATTCTGTCCTTTGCACTTGGATTACTTTGGCTTCTTCTTCTCACCTCGCCTTGGAGCACCTATTTAGACTTGAAGTTACTAAGACTTTCTTCTCGGATTGCTTTGGAATTCCTTCACGTGCCTTGAATTTGGAGAGGAACTCCCTTGTGCTTTCGCCGCAATGAAAGAAATTGGAACTTTCTCAATGGAGAATTTCCCATACTTAGCCAAATTTTGGCTATTCAATTTCACTTTGTAACGTCTTCAAGATTCTGGCCATTTTCGTGCTCAAATGAACTTCGCCGGTGGATTTGTCTTCAATTTTGAATTTGGCTTGCGTAAGTTGGATGTACTTGACGGATGTGCCTGCCGTTGTCTTCATGATGCCAAATTCTTGGTTCCGTTGGTCTTGCGATGGTGGACTTCCAAGTTTTCTTTCATCTCCCTTCAAGTCGGACTTTACACTTTCTTTGCCATTTTCTCCTTCGCCTTGTGTAGCCATCCGCCTGCAAGAAACAAAATAAATTTATTTTAGATTTTCTCTCTCCTAAAGATAACTTTTCAAGATAAGCTTTGAAAGATTTTTTATAAATTTCATTTTCAAGCTTTTAATTTTCTTTCCGTCCAATTTCATTTGGCCATCCATTTTATCTTGCCATAATTCCTTTCGTCCAAAATTTATCTAGCCACGTCCAACTTTATTTGGCCATAAATCTTTTCGTCCAAAATTTATCTAGCCATGATTTTCAATCGTCCAATTTCATTTGGCCATGAATTTCTTTCTTTTTCCAAAATTTATTTCGCCATGTCCAATTTTATTTGGCCAAAAATTTGCTTCGTCCAATTTTACGTTGCCATTACCCTCTTTCGTTGGTTGTATTTTCTTGCCATTCTAAGTCACCGGTGAAATTTTCTTCACATCTTCCTAAGTTGTTTGGGCAAAATGTTTTAGACTTAGAAGAAATATTTCTAAGTATGGCGAAATTTTCGAGGCCAATCATACATTTTTTTAAATCTCTCAAAGCCCATACTTAGGCAAAAATTTAAGTTTTCATACTTCTCTAGTCATGGCGGACTTCCTTTGTTGTTAGGCCATTCAACTTTTCTTTCAAGGCAGACTTTATCAAGTGGATAGCCATCTTGAGGGCGGACTTTGTTATTTGTCTAGCCATTGTCCTTTTCCTTGCTTCATGTCTAAGGGCGGACTTGACTTCAAGTCTTGCCATTCCTTCTTTTGTTGAGGGCGGAGTTCATACTTTTTAAAGCCACTTCACATGGGCAGGTTTTACTAAGTGTTTAGCTACCTTCCTTGGAGCAGACTTTGTCAAATTTTATGCCACTTCCTAGGGCGGACTTTACCAATTGTCTAGCCACTTCTTAATCTTGCTGGGCGGACTTCCACCTTTTCCTTGCCATCCACATTTAGACATGGGGCGGACTTTGGCTTTTGGCTAGCCACTTGGAGGGCGGACTTCATAGGATGGCTTGCCATTCCTTGGTTTTGTCTAAAATTATTTTGCCATTGCCTCCTCCTTTTGAGGGCGGACTTTAGCTTGTGGCTAGCCATTGCTTGGTTTTGTCTAAAATTATTTTGCCATTGCCTCTTCCTTTTGAGGGCGGACTTTAGCTTGTGGCTAGCCATTTCTCCTTTTCCTTAGACAATTTCTTCTTTTCCAAGGGCGGACTTGCCATCATGTTGAGCCATTATCTTCATGCTGCTGGGCGGAGTTCATTGAATGTCTGGCCATTTAACATTTGTCCAAGGCGGACCTAGGAAGTATTGAAGCCCTTAGAGGGCGGACTTCATAGAATGGCCTGCCATTGACACTTCTTTCTGGGGCGGACTTGCTGCATTCTTATGCCATTGACCATTTGACTAAGGCTGAAGCTTTTCACCATTGACTTCCTCTATACTTAGGCAGTATTCACCATGAATCTCAGTCACCAACTCGCCATGATTACTCAGATTTCTCATGAGTTTCTCAGATTTTTTCAAGAATTGCTCAGATTTCTATCAATTTTTGATAATTTGATGACTGGTTTTTCAATTTTTCCACCATTTTTATGTGATTTTTCCAGAATTCTCTGTGATTTTCACCAGATTTTTCACCATTTTCAAGCAAATTTTCCAGATTTTTGAACTTTTCAGTGATTTTCCAGAATTTAGCCATGATTTCAAAAAAAATTCGAATCGATTTTCTGAGAGTTTCGTTGATCTTTTCGAACTTCTGAGTGGATTTTCGAAACTCGAGACCTTTCCAAATATAGAAACTTTCTAAAAATAGAAATTTTCCAAAAATAGCAACTTTCTAAAAATAGACCCTAAAAAATAGGGATCCCAGAATTGCCTAAAAGTACCAAAAAAGTAGGTCCTAAAAAATAGGGGGCCTGGGGTGAGAAACCCTAAAAACTTGGAGGAGTCGGAATTGACTGAAATGACAGTCGATCTTCGTCTCCTAGGCCTTCTAAGCACGACGGCAATGTTTATACAGTGATCCAAGCTAAAACTCACTTGCTCGACTCGGGTGACCGTTCAAAACTCAAACTCCTCATTGCAAAAAGAACTGGTGATAAGCGGTTGTGATGCCAAGACAAAACCAAAAAGCAAAAAAAATGAAGGGTCCCCATTTGCAATGGGGTGATGTGTGAAAAGGTCACAACAAGTCCCCGACAGGGTTTCCCATACCTCTTCCTTTGCCGAAAATGAAAACGAAAGGGAAGGCAGTAAAGTACAGGGCTTTTGTGAGCGTGGTGGATTTCACAAGTTTTCTAGAACTTTCTTTATTAAACAATACCAATGCAACAAAATGTCTGATTAAGTGAAAACAACCATGGGAAAAATGCAAATATGCAGAAATTTAATATATTCAGACATCATTATCAAATGCAGCAACAAATTAGAGGAAAGAGTGCTCTAATAAAAGAACACAACACCAGATTACGAAAAACTTATATTATATCATATTTATAGATATATATGTTTCACTGTTACAAAATTGGCATTTATGCCTCAAAATAAAAGCTATAAGGGTATTTCTTCTAGTTGCAAAGAACAAACATAAGGACATGAATTCCTTCCACCAACTCCTGTAGATGCTCAATCTGGGCTGGCAAAAGCAGATTCTCATTAGACTGGATAAAATGGGCAAATAGCCCCATATCGTTCTATACCAGCCCCGCACGGAGAAGAGTCATTGCCTCCTCTGTAACCTCATGCTAGGTTGCAGTAGCGATGCATATGGCGTCACCCACGAGGCCAATTCTTGGAAATTGGCTCATCCCTCCGATGGCCACCCTCACTCTGTTCTGGAACTATTACACCCCAAATTGTGAAGATACTATTTACCATTACTAGATAGGGTAAATGTGAATGTAATGTGAATTCTGGAGATGAATTAATGATGCTTGTACCTTGTTACCAATATGAATGTTATCTCATTTGATGTTGTTTCATTTGATGTTATCTCAATTGATGCTATTCATGGGGAAATACTGCATAAACAAGAATAGATGGTTATTGAATTATTGTTATTCTAACTTTGAAAATGCGTATATATATATGCTGCTTATGAACACTTGACTGTCGTGAGTATGTGTCAGTGGATGCAGGTATATGAACCATTCCTCCAAGCGGAGGGGAAGTATCACTCAGGAGAGGAGCTTGGTCGGGTAACTGGTAAAGTAAACTATTTGAGCATACATACACGTCACCTTAGATTGAGTGAACTGAGTCAGCCTGTGTGGGTTATCGGTAAGTCATCCTTGGCTTGTATGGTTGCATTTAGAGTCTTGTATGCATTCTCAAGTTATGTTTATCTATGTGAGTCTTGAGATCTGTTTGTGGTATTACGATCATGTGGATATGATGGTAACGTGAATGATGTAAGTAAATGGAAGTGGACATATATACATATGTATAGTATATACACATATCCATAAGTATATACAAATCAATACAAGCGTACGTTGGCAGATGGATATGCTCATATGGTTGCATCGATATGGTATACTTACACATACGTGTACATAGAGGAATATACTCGTATATATATGTATATATGCACACGTCCTTTATTATGTGGATACTAATAATATTGTATTATTATTGCCTTATGATTTCACACACACACACACACACACACACACACATATATATCGGGCGTATGCTGACTAGCTCACAATATATATATTTTGGGACAAATATATATATATTATAGTAAGATTAATACATACATACATACATATATATATATAATATATATATATATATATTATACTTAGGTATTTAAAATATATATATACATGTGTGTATATTAATGATTAACTATAATTATATATATATAATAAAATATATATATTTAATATTAATCTTCAGCTTTAGAAATCGAATTATTTCCTGAATGATTTAATATTTATCTTGAAACTTAGGAAATCAATTTATTTCCTATATCAATGAAATATTTATCTCTCAACTTTGGAGATTGAAATATTTATCTCTCAACTATAGAGATCAAAATATTTATCTCTCACTATGGAAACCGAAATATTCTGCCTTCAACTTGAATCGAATTATTCTGCAAACTCATCTTTTGAAACGCTGAAAGCGTGAAAATGAATTTCATTATGGCGCTGAGGAAAATGCACGCCTGGTAAATGCGTGCAAATCTAGAACAAGAAGTTTTGACTTGGTTTGATCACAATAAATTAATCCAACACCAAGATGAAGCCCTGCCGACTCAAGCCTATGAAATAGGCGATGTGTTCATTATTTAGCAAGGACTTTTTCTCAGTGATTATCTTATCCGCCATTCCTGTAGATTGGCGCCACAAACCTGTAGGTGTCAATTGGCACCATTTCACCATGTGCATATGAATAAGTCTCCATTTTGTTGTCAAATGCTGAAGGCCGTCTCACCATGATGAACCTGAGTAGGAGAAAGAACTTGCACCACATGCTGGGTTGAATAATTCATGTTTCAGTGGAGAGCATTCATTCAGCTTTTGATTGAGAATTCAATATATATATTCTTCCATATTTTCTGAAAAACGCATTTCCCTGAGAATTGAGTTTAGTTCATAATTTCCATTCTCCATTATTGAATTATTAGAGCTTCATATATTTCATCAGCTGCAAACCATTACCAGTCTGATTATCCATTTCTGAGTGTTTATTTCTATGTGAGGAAAGTGGAGTTTTGAGAGGGAATTGTCTATTGTTTGGAGGTGTTGGAATTGCTGTGAGTGTAAGCTGTGTCGTCAACATTTTGTGGAAAAGCAAACTACAGGCATGGTATATTCTTCTACTATCCATCTCTATAGTTATTCATTTAAATACTTCTGAAATTGTATTTTTTGTTTGTGCATAAATGTTGTCTTTTGGAAAAAAGAAAATGAAGCAATCCTAGCTATGTTTTACATGTTTGTAATGATCTCCGTAATAGGAGAATTTTGTTTGCATGGTTACTATTTGTTAAGCCTGATTGCTTTCGAAAAAGGGAAATGAAGCCTTAGAGCTGCTTTAATAATATGTTTTTAAGTACTCCATGAAAGGGGAAAGTACTTGACTGAGGAATTCAAATATATTACATAAGGTACAACATACGTATTTAATTATACTAGCTAGGTTTGAACATGAGATGTTTTATGTTTGTATTTACTGTCTGTACATAGGAAATGAAATGTTACATTCTAGTTGTATTCTACGTCAATTGTATGATCTCCATATAAGGAGAGTACCGATTGCATTAGTTACTATATACTAGGTTTGAAATGAAGGCATGAGTCAAGTAAAGTTCAACAGCTAAGTTATTAGGTTAACTCGGAAGAGCTTGCGATACTCCTAGGATAAAGATTTCCAATATAGGAGGGAACTTGTGAATTACTTGCTATGCTGATTCATTTCTAGTAGTTTAGTATGTTGTAGGATGTCTCGGGTACGGATTATCCACTGGAGGACAAAACCTATATGTAGTGTAAGATAGCCCTAAGTCAAATTGACCCTAAATAGTGTATGTGATAGATGACCCTCAGTAGAAATACTATATGAAACACTTTGATCAAAGTAGTGTAATGTACAAAACATCCACCTAGACTGTGCGATGATTACACTGTCAGTTCACCGTGATCCCATATTACATTCTAGATCGAGGGATGTCGTATTGCACAGGATCTAGTTATGTAGGACACACCACTATGCTCAGTTGGTTAACAGTATCGGTTACTCTACCAATCTCTTCGTTGAAGGGAGGGCCATCTATTGAATGATAGATATGTGGGGGACCGCTTTATAAGTCCACGGTTAGCGGAAAAGCGCCCGAGTGATGTTTCTCCTCCAATAAAGGCTACTAAAGTACCAAGATTTGAAAGGCGGATTCCTGGACATTCTTACTATTATTTGTTCTAAAGCTCACTGGAGCTATGTTTGTAAAGGTATGTACTCTTGTTTTATGTACTTGTGAAATTATAATAAAATGGAATCTTTATTGTAATTTGATATGGCATCTCGTTCATGTATTATCAATAAAGAAAAGAAAAAATTTATTGCAATGTCATGTTAGCACGTTTATTTACTCATATAATGTAAATTTAGGAAATTTTTATTTTACCGAAAGGTTGGCACATTACAGGAACTCAAGACGAACTAGGTGTTCTGCTGCCCTAACTCCCCAATCATGTCAACCAAAGGTGCGAACCACATTGTAGATGAAACGCTCCACGAGCTCTGCATTGTGGACATGGATGCGGTTCACGAATCCTTCCCCCAAAATCTGGTGCAACACTTCTTCCTCTATCTCACTCTGGATTACGAAGACCTCCCTCAGTTGGTCCACTAACAGCCTAAAGAAGGGACTGCATTCAACCTCCTCAATCACAACGAAATCGTTCCTGGAGGAACCGTCGCTCTCAATGCTCGCCATCTTTCAGAAACGTAACTTGAGATGTGAAAATGAGGATCTTACTTGCTGGATTTATAGAAAATAGATAGTAAATCCAAGTTGGATTTTCTTGGCACTTGGTGATCGAAGAGGCAGTGATGTGGCTTGAGAACTAAATGCTGATGTGACTCGAATTTATTACAAGATTTAGTTTTGATATGAAGAACTCAAGTTACCCTTTCATCTAAATGCTCACACGCATGGATTAATGAAGACATGCATTAGCTATTCAATTCAAGCCCTGAAACTTGTGCCATTTGCAAGTACGGATGACCATGTGGCAAATGTCTGAATAGGAAACGCATCGGCTAACTGTCAAATCCAACTAATCCAACTAAAGAGATAGCATAATGATGCTTGCTCTTAATCTTTAATTCTTTGAGTTCATCGACTTCTTTAAGTGGACTGATTAGCTGGCAAGAAACCGTTGATCAATCCAATGGCCATTATTGTAACCGTCGAAATTCAAGATTCGGGTAAGATATAAAATAAAAAAAAAATGACTCTGAGGGGGTCCGAATTTTCTTTGATGGCACAGTGATGTAATTAAGGAAGGAGGAACATTTCTGAGAATAAATTATGATTTCAGATTGCTTCTAATCTGTGAATTATAAGTTTTGGATATAGTATTCATCGTATCAGTCTGTTGGCTGAATAGATTATGTAGATTTGTTCTCTGTGTGGAATAATCTTTCAATACTGTATTCTTCATTTGTTATCATATTCATTCTCTACTATTAAGTTTACTGGTGGTTATTGTCAAAGTCTTTGAGCTTTGATGTTAATGGTTTCTTTGATTTCGCCACACTAGTCTTGTATTTACGGATTAGTGCTTGCTTGCCTTTCCTACTTTCTGGTGAAAAGCATACCCGAAAATCAATTATATCATATGAGGGAGTTGTACCTCTAAAATTCAGAGGAAAGTCACAAATGCAATTGTGACCTTTCCAGAGCTATTAGCAAATATTGGTCTTTTGTATCCTAGGCTATAGAGTTATTATTTGAATATCACATTAAAGGCCAATTCATTCACTAACAATAAGGCACTCCAAATGATTTACTAATGCTCTCAAAGGCAAGTGAACACTCTTAATGTTTGATATAACCTTTTGTAACTAGGACAACACCTTATATTACTAATGTAACCTTCCAAAATGTTGGAACAACACCTTATATGACTAGTATAACCTTCTAATGACTGGTACAACACCTTGTTAAAAAAGATGAGTGGGAACGGGGGCAAGTGTGGGAGCGGGAAGTTTTTGAATTCTCTAGCAATAGCGATGAGGATAGAGAGGATAATTCTGACGGTAATGAAGACGGAGGTGGTGTTGAGCATTGGCTATAGGGTTGGAGCCCTGAGGATAGGGACGAAAGTCTATGGGATCTTTGGCTGGAGGCACAACGCCTAGTGCAGGCATGGCAAGGGACCTCTTCAGGCATGGTTTATCGTCTGCTACTCTTGAGGGCAATTCTTCTCTAGGTTTGCATAGGGGTTTTCTCTCCCTTGCAACCATTTCTCCTTCCATTCCCCAAACTCATACTGCAGTTGTTCTTGGCCTCCGTAATGGGTTTCTTGCTCCCCTGTCGGCTATGTCGGCTAATTGTACGTCTCTTAGGGATGGGTTATCTCATTCTTCTGATGAGTGTTTGCAGGGTTATTGTGTGAGGGTTGTCGTTGTTGCTCCTCTCATCCCTCGTTTTGTCCTCCTAGTGTTGGTCTCAAATGTTTTGCACACACCAACTAATCTGATCAGGTTTGGCGAGGGCCCTACTTCCAATGGGGTTTCGCTTTGTGCGGAGGCTACTTTGCTTGGTGTTGGGGGAAGTCTCACCTCAATGGAGGTGCCTTCTGCTAATGGGTCTTATGGTTCCCATCCTATCTTGTCGTGGCTCTAAGAGGGTGTTTCCCTAGTGGAGGATTCTTTCATGCCACAATTTGTTTCTTATCTGAGGTTCCTTCAGTTGAACCTGTGTCTGGTGTTCTTTCTTTGTCAGTTGAGGCTCCTATGCCAGATGTTGTTGTGCCTACTACCTCAGCCCTTGCCTATCGTTAAGAGTTCCTAATTCCTTTGTAGACAAAGCCTCTGCTTACTTGATGAATTCTCTCTTAGGGACGTTCTCAGGCTCCCGTCCAAATATCGACGTTGTCTATAGCTGGGCTTCGAAAAGATGGCACGTTGTTGGTCAAGTTCAAGTGGCTGCAATGTCAAATGGTTTCTTCCTATTCTCCTTCAAATCCCTTGAAGAGAGTAAGTGTATTTTACAAGGAGGGCCTTGGTTCTTTAGCAAATCTATTCTCTTTTTTAAAAAATGGACTATTGGTTTCAATGGTTCCAAAGAAAATCCTAAATGGGTCCCCATTTGGTGAGGCTACCAGTGCTCCCTTTGGAATACTAGGATGTAGAGATCTTAAGTGGTATTGCAAATGCCCTTGGTTCTCTTCTTGCTATTGACAGAGTCACAAAAGACATGAAATGCTTGGTTTATGCCAGATTTTGTGTTTGTATGGACATAGGTAAGTTATTGCCTAACACTATTAAGCTTCACTCTAGGTTGGGTGTGTGGGAGCAAATTATCCACTATGAGTATTCCTCGCTGGTTTGCTCTCATTGCCATAATGTTGGGCATTTTTCCCACTCGTGCCAAGATCTCAAAGATAAGCTCCATACTCAATCCATGAACTCAACAATGAGCCATGAAGGAAATGTTTTGGGCTTCTCGAGTGTAAGCCCTACTACTAATTCTAAGGGGTATTCCTTGGTGAAAAAGCAAGTTGCCTTGAGTCCTTCTATTCATGGTTATTCTTTGTTTTTAGGTAAAGGTTTGGACCTTGTTAGTGTGGATTCCATTGGGGACCTAAGGGAACCCCCCCTCAAGGACAAAAAAAATTATGAAGCTTCTCCTTTGGTTGAGATTGGTTCTTCCAATAAACTTAAAATGAAACATTTGGATCAAACTTTAGCCTAGAGCTCAATGGTTAGGTTTGGCTTCAAACCTCCTTGATTGTGTTGGTTGTTCTTGTGTTGTTGGTTCAGCCATTTCGTTTGTCAAGGCCTTTGTCCGATCCCCGCTATTGTTTTGTTCTATTGGTTTTAGTCTCACCCTTTGTGAGATTTGTTTGGTTCGCCTTTATGGCAACTTTGTAATGGGTTCAAGCCCTTCCCATGTTTGTATTAGGGTTCGGACCCTTCCCATGTATTCCAGTTCATAGCTCCAATCAAAAGCATTTACCTTAATCAAGGCTGGTACAACACCTTATATGACTGATGTAACTTTCCAGAATGCTGGAACATCTTATATGACTGGTGTAACCTTTTGATGACTAGTGCAGCACCTTATACGACTTATGTAACCTTCCAAAATGTTGGAACAACACTTGATATGATTGATATAACCTTCTGATGACTGGAACAGCACCTTACATGACTGATTTAACACTGAGGATGATTATTGGTGACTTGGAATGATGTAAATCAGCAACTATATAACTGTTCTTAGGGTTGGGGTTTACTGATTTTACTCCTCCAAAGGCAATGCTCAGCTAGGGTTGACTGGAAATGTCATAAACAATTCAAATCCAGCACCTTTTTTATGCACAATAGCTCTCCAAAGTCTTGAAAACCAATGTAAAAACCCTCAAATATGATAGGCAACACTGTAGTGACACTATAGCAGCAAATTTATAACCCTCCAAAGGATGAAATCTTCAACAAATCAATGTAGCAACACTGTAGCAGCAACATGCAAACTTAAAAAATGTCTTCAAATCCTCAACGAATCAGCACATTTGTGATCCTTAGATGGAATCACCCAGTTTGGGAAACAAGAGTTTTCACCCTTGATCCCAAATGTGGAATCCAAGAGAGTTTTCATCCTCTCAAACCCTAATCAAACCAAGGGTTTTCATCCTTGGATGACAAAACTCAAATGCCAAAGCTCATAATGAAAAATGCCAAAATGAAATCAAGATACCAAATGAGGCTAGGTGCCCTCTTTTTATACTTTTCCAATTTGTGTTGTTGATTAAATTTCCCTCCAATTAGTAAAAAATACTTTATTTATTTTATCTTTAGTTTTTAAAAATACTTTTTATTTATTTTTAGTATTTAAAAAATACTTTTTTATTTTAATGTGTTTATAAACACTTTTTTTAATTTTAATAATGTAAATTAATTATTTAAGTTATCCCTTAAATTAAAAATTGTCAAGCTCAACTAATAACAATATTAAAATTTATTTCCCTTGCTTTGCCCTTGGGAAATGGAAATAGGGTAGAGGTCTTCTTGTGGCACTATTTCAAAAAAGGGGACATGATAGTCCACCCTTCCAAGAATTGCTTGCCCTCAAGCAATTGTAGCTTGAAATGGTTAAACAAAACCTTGTCAAAGCTATGGATCATGATGTAGCACCTATATAGTCTAGATTCCCTACCAATCAAGTGAAGCAACTTGGGCCGACAAGTACAGCATTCCCCAACTTCACAATCCACAACAAAAGTATGCAACATTTGCAACTTAGGAGACAATTTGGCCAACAAGTGTGCATGATCCACAATACGAACCTTTGAAAATGTAATGATGAGATCTTGAAGAGTCTCCCAAATAGTATAAGACAAAGAGTGCAACCCACTCTCAAGATGATCCTCTACAATTTGATGATGCATGAAAATATCCATAAGCTCACACAAGACCATAATTTTGTTGCTCTACTTGGCTCCTCCTATATGATGAAGAATCCAAAACTCTTATCACAGCTTCATAACCCAACGCTTGAGTTCTAATGGATCCTTCAATGATGCAACAAGTTGTATCTTCCAAAATATGGTGTAAATCAAACTATGTGTGGGCTAGAAACAATTTACAACAGCCACAAACCACCTGATATCAAACCTAAATCAGAACTATGGTGGCTGAAATGATTGTCCCCTTCAACTGGACCCTTCCACCAACATCATCCAATAATGAAACCTCCATAAAATATGCAAACTTGCAGCTATTCATGACTGATAACAGTAGTCCAAAATCAATAATCCTAAAGATCAGCAATGCAAAAATGGTACAGTGGTTGTCATACTGAAAAACCCTTACAAAAATCAACAACACAAAAGCTGAAAACAACCATACAATGACTGAAAATACTCCAACAATAGAAACAGAAAGAAAATGACTAAATATGCCTGCATCACTGCAAATAGTGGAGTATAGTGACTAGAAATGATGAGGGTAGCAATCCGCAAGCTAAGATTTATGATGGCGGTGGACCATCACGTCTCCTTCACAACTTATTTGCAATTTTCCATCACTACTCTTCTGCATTATGTTCCCTGTGTCATGTGTCCTTCACAACATATTTACAATTTGCCATCACTACTCTTGCCATTATGCTCCCTTTGTCATGCTCTGCAGACATATCAAGTTTGAATCCCTTCCACCAAACTTATGAGCATCCCCTTGATATCCCTTAATGGTGCCAATTAATTCCTTTGGTGGAAAAGATGGCTCCAACATATCCTTTCTCTATCTCTTGATGAGTTTCTCTATTTGATGGCCATCCTAGAGGCACAACATCAAACTCCCTACTATGTTGATCCAAAATAGATCAAATACAACTACAAAAAAGCATCTCACCTGTGGATGAAGTTGTGGTTAACATCAATTGATTTTCCATCCTTGTGGCCATGACAACTCTTGGAGCTCCATCCTCAATGTTGCGAAGCACTCTTCTTCCCCTTCTAATTTGAATTTCAGCTCCATAGTTTGATAGTGTAGGGTGAGTTCCCTAAGGAAATAAAACCACTATACACCCAACACCATGTTCATCTCTCCCAATCCAACAACATAGAAGTCATCGCACAGCTTATGTCTTCCCAAGGTGATGTCAAGCTGCCCAATCTTCTTAGTACAAGGAATGGTGAAGCCATCTACAACTATGACATTGAATCTCTCAAATTACTTTGCAGCTAGACCCCTCCTAGATACCAAATCCTCATCAATAAAATTATGAGTGGCTCTACTATCAATCAAAATTGTAATCTTCTATTCATGCAACACTCCACAAACTTGAAACAGATGATATCTAGGAGCACCTGAAAGAGAAGCAAGGATACCATCCTGAATCTCTCCATCTTCAACCTCTAAATCTAACTCCTCTTTTTCTATCTCTTCATCCAAAAGTACCTCTATGTAATATGCTTTTCCTTCGCCCAAACACCTATGCCCAGGCTCCCAAGAATCTCTACACGAAAAACACAATTTCTTCTTAAAGAGTTCATTTTTTGAATCCCCATGCTTGTTAGGCCTTGAAGGAAACACCTCAAGTTGAGGAAAACTCTTTTGGAAGAATTTATTTTGCTATCCTATTTGAAGAGGTTTGGAGCTAAATTTGTTCTTGGCCACAAAATCCTCCAAACTCAGAGGTCTTCTAATTGCATCCGACAAAGACCTCAGATCAAGTGCCCTCACCAAACCCTTGAGTGGTTCGGTTAGCCCCTCCACAAATAGCACTATGAGTGTCCCCTCTCCATCACATCTAGAACCATCACCAGTAACCTTTGAAACTCTACAACATAACGCTCAACTAATACCCTCTTGGCTCAATTGTGCTAATTCTCTAAAATGAATATCTAGATCCTTCTTGTCAAACCTCTCTATCAATTTGTGGCTAAACTCCTCTAGAGTAGTAATAGAACCATGCCCTTGTGTCACCATGCCGTGGTTACACAATTCATGAGCCACAACCTCCAGGTGTAAGGTAGCGAACTTAAATGCTTGCTCCTCATACATAGGGTGTAATAGGTATCCAACTTTTGAAACCATGCATTAGCTGAAACAATTATTCGATCCATCATATGTAAGTATAATGATCTTCCCTAATTGATGTTGTATGCCTTTTCAAGGCTGCTTCAAATAATATCTCCTTCCCCTTCTATGCCCATTCCTTGTTTTGATCTTATAGTACTCAATGAAGGACATGTCATGAAGGATTGCTAGATTTACAGCACTGTACTCTGCATGATACCCCGCCATCTCAACCTCCAGTCTCAATGGCAATTGTTGCTCCTCTTCAAATTGATCTTCTTCTTCTCTTTGCAAAAATTTGTCCTGGAATGTCTTCGTAGGAGGATTAATTGAAACTCTATTATTGGCTAAGTTGCTTCCTGCTGCCATATTTTGATTTGGTTTGATAACACTCAATTATGAATTCATTCCCCTCAAAATCCGAGCTATTTCTGCCATGGACTCTCTCATGGAAGACTGAAATTCCATAGCCAACTCTCTTTTTTCACAACTGATGAATTCTTGAAGATTTGTTTCTTCACCTTGGTCACCCATGGTTCCCTTTTTCCTTTTCTCCCTTCACTAATATTTGATTTCTCTATCACCCCCTTGCTCTAATACCACTGTAATGTCCCCTTTTTAAAAAACTTGTTAATTATGATTTTTTTGGTATTTTTGTGATTTTTCTAGTGCACACACCACTCGAACAGCAACTAAAACTTGTAATACAAATGTTGATTATAAATTATTAAATAACAAGCTAGAAACTGCACAAAAGACATTAAGAAACTTTAAATCACACTCAGATCTGATTAGAAATCAATATGACAGCAACAACAACAACATTTATCTTATTTAATTGCAAGATGGAAAAAATGATGACAACACTGATATGCAAGCTTGAAAATGAATTTTCCAAAATTGACACTCTCCCAAATCAACCCACAAGTGAACAATGATGGATGTTGTGCAATATGGCCACTGATAAGGCACTCCAAATGATTTACTAATGCTCTCAAAGCCAGGTACAGCACTATTAATGTTAGATATAACCTTTTGTTAACTAGGACAGCACCTTATATGACTTATGTAACCTTCCAGAATGCTGGAACAGCACTTTGTATGACTGTTATAACCTTCTAATGACTAGTACAGCACCTTATATGAACAATGTAACCTTCCAAAATGCTAGAACAACACCTTATATGACTGATGTAACCTTCCAGAATGCTAGAATGGCACCTTATATGACTCGTGTAACCTTTTAATGACTACTACAGCACCTTATATGACTGATGTAACCTTCAAAAATGCTGGAACAACACCTTTATGACTTAAATAACCTTTTGATGATTGGAATAGCATCTTATATGACTGATGTAACATTAAGGATGATTGTTGGTGACTGGGAATGATGTAAACCAGCAACTGTATAACTGTTTTCAAGGCTGCATTTTACTGATTTTACTCCTCTGAAGGCAATGCTCAGCTAGGGTTGACTGGAAAATCATAAATAACTCGCATCCAACACTTTTTTATACACAATAACTTTCCAAGATCCTAAAAACCAATTAGAAACCCTCAAATATGATGGGCAACACTATAGTGACAACATATAGCCCTCCAAAGGATGAAATCTTCAACAAATCATTGTAGCGGCATTGTAGCAGTAACATACAAACTTTAAAATGTTTTCAAATCCTCAACAAATCAGCACATTTGTGATCCTCAGATGGAATCACTCAATATGGGAAACAAGGGTTTACGTCCATGATCCCAAATGTGCAATACAAGAGGATTTTTGTCCTCTCAAACTCCAAACAAACCAGGAGTTTTTGTCCTTTGATGCCAAAATTAAATCAAGATACCAAATGAGGTTAGGTGTCCTCTTTTTATACTTTTCCAAATTGGACCTTTAATTAAATTTCCCTCAAATTAGTACTTATAAATTATTTTTATTGTATTTTATTTTAGTATTTAAAAATACTTTTTATTTTATTTTTAGTATTTAAAGAAATACTTTTTGTTTTAATATGTGTTCAAAAATACTTTTTTAAAATTTTATAATATTATTTAAAATTAAAAATTGTCGAGTCCAACTTAAAACATTATTAAAATTTATTTCTCTTGCTTTGCCCTTTAGCCCATAGGAAATGGAAATAGGCTAGAGGTCTTCTCCATGGCACTATTTCCAAAAAGGAGATATGATATATAGTTATTTCTTAGAAAACACATTTTGTGCAGCAGTTGCAAAAGGTTAAAAAGGGTAGCCATTATTGTGACATGCAAGCAAACATGCAAATAAATGTCTGCACATAACTATAGACGATATGTGTTTTCCTGTGCTGCATCAGTAATTCAAAATGTGTATTTGGAAATTTTTGAAAGACAGGTATTGGAAGTTGTGATGGATAGGCCAGGAAACAACACAAACTTTGGGGTGGACTCCTTAAATGAATCAACATAAAACAATATCAAAAAAGACATAAACATTTTGGAACTCCAACAATCAGTATCATAAACTTCTATATTTGAGCCATACACTCAAGGAAAAAAATTCAATCTCCTGGAAATATTTTAGCAGTTGAAGCTTTGTGAATTCAAAGGTAAATATTTTGAGATATAAAACAGGAATCAATCATGTCTTCCAACATTTCAGGTCTAACTTAGAGAATCCTCTTAAGGGGTTCAGATCTTATTGACACCCTAATAATTTCCAGGTCACGAAACCATCTAGAGTCATCAAAATGGATTTCCAGGTTGCTAAGCTGTTTATATATTCGTTTTGCTATTCCATATGAATTTTATTTACAAGTTCAAAGAGGAAGTGAATAGAGGAAATGGGAATCAAATTACTGTAATTGAAATAATTTAGAAACAAAATCTGTTTTGGAAGAGTTTGGGTGACCGTATGCTTGCTCCTCCTGATCTATAACTTAACAATAGTGACACCACACTTACCACATGGCATGCAATGCATGAACCCATTTTGGTGTTATAATTACAGGGTATACTAGAGCATGAACCCAAGTAGAATGCAATTCAAGCTTACCCCTCACTGCATAAAAAGGTTGTCCACACTTAATAGTGGTGTAACAATTAGTGGGCATGGTACATGTTTACAAATCTAAGACTGTCCATATCCAATTGTGGTGTAATAATTTTAAGATATATTCAAGCATAGACCATATTTGAAATCTTAAGAATGAGGTCCAAGCTCAACCCACAGCATATTAAAAGCTGCCAATGACCTGCTCAAACTTTACCACACAACCGAAAACAAATCAAAAACCCAGATCAACAATCTTGAAAATGTCGCCGAAGCTTCAAGAAAATGGTAACTCGTAAACTCACTCAAAATTTATCATGCCCCCAAAAAAATACTTTACACATATTTAAAAACTTGAAAAAATGGCTCAAGATTTATTCCCGCAGAGTTAGGGTAAAATAGGAGTACACATTGAAAAAAACCAAGTACCTATAAACACAGAGAATTAAAATGATTGGCAAGAATAGAGAAAATAAACGTTCAGAAAACAAAAACCTATAAACACGCAGAATTACGAAAATGTTTCGCTATTATTGTGAAAAGACTTACCGCAGGAAGCACATAAGGCTCTGCAGCAGGCAATGTGACCAACATCACTAACCCTGCAGCTGCCTTGGCCACCTTCACGGGATCCTGCCAGCAGGTTTCATATTTTTTCGGTATGAAAATTATTATAGCCTCTTGTGAATAATCAGGAAACAAAAAGTTTTAACATAAATACACCTCTGAATGCAAATTCCTGATTTCATCTTCGACTTCTTTTCTGATATCTTCGCCTGTGATTGGAATTATTTATGGCGTGGGTGAGCAAATGGAACGCTTTATAACATATGAGAAGGAAAATGCAAGGAGAGAATTTAAAAGAAAGCATGTATGTACGCGAAGGGCGAGCTGTCGTGTGATTGGAAGAGTAGCCATTTCGGGGAGGGGGCGACGGCTGAGCCGATAAATTCAGTCCTGCCGGAAGAGATGCTGCCATTTTCTAATTCTCGAGCTAATATTTCGCTCGTAATTCTTCAGAAACAAACTATTTATTGTATCCTGCTATATCTTGGCAATAACTACAAGAAAATCCTAACCACTTTATAGCATCTGTCCTAACGGGTGGCTTTGGGTTTTCATCTTCGAGCTTCTTTTAAAAAAACAACAATTTTATTTATATTCAAAAATAAAACAATTTAGTTAATTAAAAATATAATTTGAATGGCCAAAAAAAATAATGATGAAGGCCTCTATGATTCATTGAAAAACCTACAAATTTAAATTTATAATTTATTTAAGTTGTGATTAAATTCCATTCTTTATATTTTATAAATTAAGATCTCATTTACATTTTTATTTTTGTTTTGGGTTAAATTTATATTTGTTGTTATAAATTTTGTTCAAATTTATATGTTATTTTGATATTTGAATTCTTAAAATATAATTTATTTTTAGGTTTATGTTAACTTACTTTCAACTAGTTATTATCTATTGACTCCAGCATGAAATATTTGAAGTTGCATATTAAGGTGTTGTATAAAAAGACAAAACACTATATTACTTGACCATCTAGAAATTATGGAGAACACACATCGAACAATCATTACAAGAGCAATTAGCAAATTATAGCATCAACATCTACTTTCATAAGAATAGATATATATATTGCACTTTGCTTAGCATGTCTACCAGATTGTTTCAAATCATCGAATCAATCTAAGGGATTGACTGAGGCAAAATATGGGAAGCTAATAGCCTTCCTCTCTTAGCATAGCATACTCTACCATTATTTTAGCACAATTTCATCCAAATTATTACAACGAAACACAATTCTAAAGAGATTTGGTAGCAAGTTCAAAGCCACAACTCTAAGTTCAAAACCAAGCATGTGGGGATCAAAAACACATGTGTGAGATTGACCCAAAGCAAAAAAGAAGAAGATTTCACAATTTATCAAGACTCAACTAATGCAAATATGATGATTGATCACTAAGGTGAATCACAAAGCATCAACTATTGTAGAACATCCCCTTATCACATCTCAATCTAAGTGGTTATTCATTTTTGTCAATTAAGCATTCATTTTAGAGCATGTTTGTATAGTGTTTCAAGGCTTAGCTAACTAAGTTATGGTGATATGGTTATTGTTGATTATTTGCATTTATTTACTTAGCTTATTTGGAAAAGAATTGATCCAAATCCCAAGTGGTTTGGGGAATACTATACTTTAGATGAGGACCTAAATGTGTTGCAAATGTGTGTGGAAGTAATATGGAAACAAAGGGTTAAACATCGAAGAATACAAGAATTGAAATAAACCATTTTATTAATCTAGACATTTTATGCATGGTATACTTTCATGGGAGATGTACAACTATGTATGTTCTCCTATATGTGTGTGCTAATTGTCTACCTAACGTTTGTCTATCAATTTATGTTGCAAATGTATGTTTATAGATTACATAATCATGAAGAGAAAGGTCATTATGGAAGTTGAATCAATTGATCTTCTATACATGGCACTTCATCTCCTAACAATTCAAACTTTGGTCGCACAATATGTTGGAAAGTGGCATATCATGAAACGAATTTAGAAGTTGTGTTGGGTTATTGTGTAATTGTCACGTGTCCTTTTTTTATTGACCCATTGTGGATAAAAAAAACGATGTTTAAATAATTGGTTAAGTATGTGCATATTCATTATTTTGATATGATGTATTAAATATGATGGTAGTATGCTTTATATGATCTTATGATAGTTAGTTTTTCATTTCTATAGAATATCCATTATTTGAATCGATATCTTGTTGATCTAAATATTTTTGCATGTATTATCATCTTTGAATAATTGATTAACAATATGATGAAATTAATTACTTTCCCAAATCATGTACAACTAATATTTAAATTGCTACTACTAGTTTATGATTATGATTTTGTTATGTTGTCATGGACTAACTACTATCTGTCAGCATGAGGTGGATGCAAGTTATATTTTTCCTATCTTACTTGTTGAGGGAGAGCATCTTCTAGGAGAGGTTCAGGCAAATCATGATAGTGAGGAAATTATATACCATACACTCTTAGAACCTACACACTCACACAAATTCACAAATTGACTATATGTTGATGCATTATATGCATGTAGGGGATTTCTTTAGTGTTATCATGAGGTTGTGTATGAAGTCTTTGATTTCCCTTGTATGGTTGCATGAAGTCTCTATCTTGTGAGGTTATTATATTTTTTGTTTGAGCATATCATATTGTGTGTTATTTATGATTTGTAGCCACTGTTGTAGCTAAAAATAATTAATGTATGTTGATTTATGAAACCATTATAGAGCCATAAAGCTTTCAAATGTATCACTTATTTATCTTGTCATGAGATTAGTTAATGATAAAGAGTTTATTAGCATTTTAAGATAAAATAATGGCTTGGAAAATTAGGGATATGAGTTCTAATTTGTGAATGTATTATATCTTAGAGGGAAAACTCAATTTTATTATATTATAAGGTATAGTGGAATGTTATAGCACTATTCACTAATAGTAAAAAGAAAAAAAAAAGAAAACAAAAGGTATCAACTTATTCAGCTGGTCATGGGAGCCTTTTAGGGGGTTGTAGTGGTTGGTAAGGTCGACCATGTTGCAGAAATCTCAAAGTTATTGATGCCATTATGTGTTTTACTAGAGTACATGGTAGTGGTGTGAGTATTTTGTAGGAAAAAACTAGAGTTTATTGTCTATAGTGAAGCCCATGAAGGCATGACGAATGTCAAAAATGTGGAGGTTGTTTTGCATTCATTGGAAGGGATTTGTATGGTTTTTTGGGGAGAGTTTGAGAGTATTTTTTAGGAGTTTTGTAGCATTGTTTGTAGTTGTGAGAATTCATGGTTAGAATTTGAAAGGATTTAAAAAACTATAGGTTTTGGGTGACTTTTATACCAAGTATGTGGTTAAAATCCTTTTTTGTTGATCAAATTTTTAATCAATATGGTTTATTTGGACATTTGAGTCAATGGTTGCATTCATAGTTGGGCATTTTAAAATATTAAGAAAATAAGAGGTTGGTTTTCCTTTCAACTATTACATTCACCAAATATTGGAAACCAGTGAAAATAAGTTTATTTTGGTATTGTTGGTACTTTTAAATGCATAATATGTATGCAAGTTGAGCATAAATTTTCACCAAAATTGTATACCAATGTTGTATATGGTTGATCTGAAATCAATTGGAAACTAATATTTGCTTAAATCTGATCATTAATTGACCTCCTTTTATGTAAAAATGTTATAAAATTACTTTTATTTGTTAGGTATTGCATGATAAGTGTTTGAAAAAATGTCAAGCCTACTTTGCAACCTAGATTCCAATTACACAATTATGTTTGTATGTTGGATAATGCATGATAAGTATTTGACAAAATACCAAGCATGACTTGCGACCTAAATTTGGAGTAAACTTGGTTTATATATATACATATATATATATATATATCAAGAGTCATTATGTTATAACAAACATGAGTTTATAGTTTCAAGAATTATTATGTTATATATCCAAGACAATGAGTTTATAGTTGAGTTTATTATCATATACAATTTCTAGTTATCCTTTAGTATTCAACCCTATAATCTTCTCACGTATTTGATTATGTATGGTTGTGTTAATATATTGGACTTCTACATGCAAATGACTTCACATTATTGATCTTAATGCACAAAAGAAATCCTTTATTCACAACCAAAAAAGTATATACATTTAAATAATTCCAATGGTTGTTCACAACTTTGTTTATGAATAATTTAAAATTATAAAACCTTTTTGTTATGTATATTATTATCTCTATACTTGATGACTCACCACAAAAGTTTAAATAATTTTGGTACTAACATAAATGTGGTGTCAATTGTTTTGTGTACTAACATATAGAGAGACTCGTTTAATTTTTGGTATTAAGTTTCCCAATATTAACTATTTTTCCCATGTGTAACCCACACATAAAATATCTAACCAATGTTACATACAGATTTACAAGTGGACCCAAATAAATATTTAATGTGGCTAAACACAACACCTAAGATTCACCACAAATAAAAATTTATTTTCTATAATTAAATAATTATTTCTTGTGCAAGGTGTACAACACCTTATTCCTAACGTTCTCGCAATTGTTGTATACATTGCATGAGGGTCAATTGATGAAATGTGTTATCATAGTCCATGAAACCACATGAATCTCCAACATGCTCCATCAAGATACCTACAATAACATCCAATATGTCCACCATCTCAAGCAATAAATGCTATCATCCTCCAACATGTCACCTATGGAATAAAATATACAAGCCAAGATGAATATGCACCAATTCAAAGAACTCAAACGTCAAATCCAAGTGATAACAAAGGATCCAAGCTGGTATCAAATGAAGAAACCCACATGAATGGAAATAGAAACCATAAAAAGTTCTAATCCATCCAATCATCCATACCTCAAAGGTATCCAAATATTAGTAGAAATGATGCCAACAACATATTTATCCCATAAACTACAATCAGAAGCTTCTTATATAAAAATTGTCCATGAAGAACATACGCATCTAGAAACTCCCACTATATGGGTGATTTCAAATCTAACAATATATCAAGGCATACCAATTCTACCAATCAACACTCATAACCAAGGTGTGGCTAATAATCAAACAATGTAGTAAAAAAGAAATATCACAATGATCCAAAAATGCAACAAAACTACTACATAATATCTCACAATATTTTACTAGAACTCTCCTAAACCCACCACACTAAAACATATGAACATGAACGTACAATAAGTATCCATAGAACAAAGAGATAAAACCTATAAATCATATCACATAACATGTCCTTCTACCAACGCCTCAAAATGTCAAATTGTGATTACTACTCACATTCTTCTAAAAGGGGATAATATAGAGTCCACCTCTATCTTACTCTCTTCTATTTTCATATGAGGTATTTATACCTCCCTTCATCTATTATTTTTCTACCCATTATGTGACACCTTTATCTTTCTTTCTTTTCTACTTTCATTCATGGTGGTATAATCTCACATACAATCATACTTTATTTTCAGTAACAACACTATCTTCTTCTTCCCATTTGAATTACCTTAAAATATTTGCATACCATGCATGCTAATATTTTAAGGAGGTATACATTCTAGTCATATGTGCATCCATGCATACACCCTACTATTGCACTAAGTTGTCATCAATGTTTTCATTGATGTCAATCTCTGGTGCAGATATGTTGAGAAGGTGTTTATGGTGTTGAGAAGGTGTTGCAAATGTAGTAGGATTACTTGGTGTCCAAGTGCTTTTGAGAAAATTTGCATAAAGATTGTATAAGGTAACTGGGAAGTGTTCTATATTTTGCTTCAGATTTCTTCATGCTTGAAGATGTGCTTGTGCAGTTTGAACATGATGATCAAAAGTCTTCAAAGGTGTTATATCCAGAGTTTCAGGTCATGGATCATGCAACAATAGAAGATATGTTTGACAATGTGTTGGATTGTCTTTGGCTTGTGAAGAGGGATATATGAGAGAAATGGAATTGCTTCACATTAATCTACACTAAAGTTTCTTGTCTTGTGGATTTGGGAATATTCTAATATTGTCTGTACCCACCTTCCCTCAGTGTGTTTAGTGTTCATCTATTATGCAAGATTGGTTCATAATTGATAGATCAATTGCAGTTTGACTAGTTGCACAAGATGATAGTATTCTTAGTTTCATGTGTTTATGCTAGTGTTTTTGGATATTCTATTGGTGTTGGAATATTCCAAGATGTTGTGTAATATTTCTACATGGTCTGTAGGATGTTTTTGGTCCTAGTAAAGTATGAATTTAGTTGCTTGATAGTGTTAATGCTAGGTTGGCCAACCTAGTGTTTTAATGTTGATTGTAGATGAGCCTCATGGTTTGTGGAAGCCTGGTGTAGTGTGTTAGTGTATATTTGGGTCCTAGTTAACCCTTGATGTGGTCTACCTTCACTTCTTTCCACCACGGAGGTGTTTGGTGCTGACCTATTTGGTGGTTGCACGTTTAAGGTGTATGTGTTTCATTGACGCTGACTTAGAGAAGGTTATTCGAGGTTGTGGAAGATATATACACAAGGTCAAAGTTTTGGAGAAGTGTGTGGTGTGAAATGATGGATGTTTGATCACGTGTTAAGATCTGAGTGTGAGCAAGAACGCCTAAGACTACTGGAAGAAATGAGCAAAAGGTGTCTATAGTTTAGTGTGCTAGAAGTTGTTGGAGGCAGTGAGCTGAAGGTTGCGGATGGTAAAGAGACATTGTCATGGTTTCAGTTGCTCTAAGGTAGTAAACCTCCTTGTAACTATTTCTTTGTAATCCAAAGGAAGTGATCTTCCTTTGCAGTGAGCATTTATTTTAGACAATGAGTCCTTTAGGTGGTGAGCCCTTCTAGTAGTGAGCCTCTTGTAATAAATTTTGGTTTTCATATAATGAGTTAATCCTCACCATGGTTTTTCCCTTATTGGGTTTTCCATGTAAAAATATGGTGTTCTATTGTGAATGATTGTGGATGTGTTGTTGTTTCATTTATCCACATTCATACTAATACTTAATAAGGTTTTGAAGGTTTTGATGTGCAACTAATTCACCCCCCTCTCAATTGTCTCGTGTGTCTAACAATTGGTATCAAAGAAGAGGTTCCTTGGAAAAAGATTAACCGTTTGAGGTAGATTTGGATGGCACACAGGAATGGTGTCAAAGCTCCTATGTTCGATGGAACAAATTATACCTTCTGGGAGGCTAGGATGAAATCCTTTCTCGTCGCATTAGGGTTTGGTGTATGGAAATCAGTCGAAGATGGATATACTATGCCTACTACTCCTCTGACAAGTGAAGATGAGGTCAAGGAGTATGAGAATAATGGCAAAGCAAGGAATGCTATTTTGAGTGGGCTTTCAAATTTAGAACTTGTAAAGGTAATGTGATGCAAAACTACCAAAGAGGTCTAGGAGAAGTTGAAAAGCATTTATGAAGGAGATGCTAAGATCAAGAAAGAAAAGATGCAAAATTTTAAGGCCAAGTTTGAAACCCTAAGGATGTCAGAAGATGAATATATTGTAGGCTACATGCATAGGGTGGATGAAATTGTCAATTCCATCAATGGTCTTGGTGGAAAACTAGAGGAAAATGAAATTGTGAAAAAGGTATTGAGATCCCTTCCTAAATCTTATAGTGCTAAAGTTTTTGCCATTGAGGAAGCTCAAAATCTGGATCAATATACTATAGATCAATTGTTTAGTGCTTTAACTACTTTTGAATTAAGAGAGTCTGACCAAGATGCTTCAAAGAAAGAAACTACTTTTAAAGTCTGCAATAAAGAGAGGAATGATGAATATAATTTGGATAATCTTGATGAAGTGGAAGAAAATTTCGTAAGAAGATTAAAAAAGGGCATTAGAATATACAGAGGTAAGTTACCTTTCAAGTGTTTCAATTGTGGAAAGATAGGTCACTATGCTTCAAAATATCCAGGTAAAGTTTCAAATGGCGATCATAAAGATCATAAAAGTAAATCCTTCAAGAAGAGTTATTATGTTAAAAAGGATAGTGCTACATCTACTGATGAGGAATCTGACTACCCAAATAATGAAAGTGATGAATGCTTGTTCATGGCTTTGAATGTTGGAACTAATTCTACTAGCCCTGAGAAATGTGTAAAGGAAATTGCTTTAGAAATGGGTCATAGTATTAAAGGAACTATGTTGGTTGCCTTTCATGCAAAACAAGAGAGAAACCACTAGATAATTGACAATGAATGCTAAAATCATATGACAGGTGATAATAGTAAGTTTGTTAACCTTAAGAAATATGATGGTGGTTTGGTTAAGTTTGGTGATGACGCATTTGCTAAGATATGTGGAAAAGGTTCAATTAGTTTTGATGGCAAGCATAAGACAGATGATGTTCTTTATGTCAAGGGTATCCAACATAATCTTCTTAGTGTAGGAAAAATGTGTAGTAGAGGATACAATTTGGTGTATTAGGATGATGGTTGTGAAATCAAAAAATGAAGCTCCAAAATCTTGGTTGCAGCAGGAACAAGGAAAAAAAGAAATGTTTATCAACTCCAAAGTGTTGATGGTAAGTGCTTTATGACTTAAATCAATAAAAAATTGGTTGTGGCACAAAAGAATGTGTCATATCAATTTTGATAGTCTAACAAAGATCAACTCTACTCATTTTGTGAGAGATATGCCAAGAATTACAAAGCCTATCAATGCAATTTGTAAAGAGTGTCAACTTGGAAAATAGACAAGGAACAAGTTCAAAATTAACGAATATTCTACCATAGGACCTTTAGAGTTGTACACAAACCTATGTAAACCTACCATAACAAGAAGCTCTCAAGGTGATAGGTATTGTATGTTGTTAATAGATTATTACTCTAGGATGACTTGGGTGACCTTTCTCAAATAAAAATCAGAAGCTCTAGATAAGTTTAAAGCATTTAAATCTATGGCGAGGATGAAATGGATTTGAAAATGAAGTGCTTAAGGTCTAACAAAGGTGGTGAGTTCACTTCAAATGAGTTTAATAGTTTTTGTGAAGATCATGGGATAAAAAGATATTTATCAACTCCTAGGACTCAACAGCAGAATGGAGTTGTGGAGAGAAAGAATAGGACATTTCAAAAGGTAGAAAGAATCATGTTGAAGGAAGCAAATCTATCAGATGTCTATTCGAGAGAAGTTATTCATACCCCATTTTACATTCTCAACAAAGGGAAAACAAGAGTGAACAGTTCAAAGACCCCCTATGAGCTGTGGTATAGAAAAACTCCTACTATGAAATATTTTAGAATGTTTGGAAGTAAATATTATATCAGGAGGGATGAAGAAAACTTGGGAAAGTTTGATGCAAGATCAGATGAAGGAATCTTCCTTAGATACTCTACAAAGATTAAGGCATACAAATGTTTCAACAAGAGACTAAAGAAGATAATTGAAAGTGCAAGTGTTAAAGTGGATGAAGAATTATATCAAAGCTCAGTGTTGATAGAAGGATATGAATCTGATGAACCCCTTTGCATAAAAGAAGAAAAAGAAGAAAAAGAAGAAGAATAAGAAGAAGAAGAAGAAGAAGAAAAATAAATGATAGTGGAAGAGGAAAAAGCTCTAAAAAATAACCCTAAGACTCTTAAGTATGTGCAGAAAAATCACTTTGAAGATCAAATAATTGGAGACAAGAGAAAAGGTGTGCTGACAAGAAGAAAAGTTGTTATGGTAGAGGAACAGGTAATTTTTTGTTTACTCCCTAAAATAGAACCTAAAATAGTTACTAAAGCATGCAAGGATGAAAATTAGGTCAATGTTATAAAAGAAGAACTGAGGTAGATTGAGAAGAATCAGACATGGGAATTGGTCCCAAGACCAACAAACAAGAATGTGATAGGAACCAAATGGTTTTTCAGGAACAATTTGAATGAGAATGGATAATTTATCAGAAACAAGGCTAGGCTTGTGTGTAAAGGCTACTCATAAGTGGACGGAATAGATTTTGAATAGACTTTTACTCTTGTAGCAAGAATGGAGGCTATTAGGATGTTTTTGGCTTTTGCAGCACATAAGGACTTCAAGGTATATCAAATGGATGCAAAGTATACATTTTTGAATGGTGAGTTAGAAGATGTAACATGCCCAATGTTTTACATGTTTTCACCTAAGTTTAAGTTCACTAGCACATATCAATAATTTTTTTCCATAATTTCGCTTTTAATAATAAAGATGCACATTCAAAATAATCCCATTTCAAATTTTTATTGCATTCCAATAGGGTAAAATTACATAATCCCAAGTAATAATTACATTTTCATATACATTTTTCATAAAGATATAACATCATGATTACATACATAGCTTCCAATAGCTTAATGGAATAAAGTACAAATGGTCCAGATGTCCTTGTTGGCATAAATCCTCAAATTTTGGTTTCCTACTGCATGAGGGAGAGCATCACGCAAGTATTTTTCCTCCAACCATGGACTTACTATGATCCCTTGTACATCTACCTAATTGGTAAGATGGCCCTACCCTACCCTTCAACGAAGAGTTTGGTCTAGTATCCCTCATAAATGATAATAGCCTACTTAAGCTTGGTGTTATGTCCTACATATCTAGAGCTACCATACAATGGATACTTGCCTTCATGCATGAAATTCTCATCCTAGTTATGCAAATTTGGGCCACAATGAACCAATAGTGTAATCAATGGCAACTTACACTACTTTGGCCAAAGATTTGTTCATTACATTCAAACTCACTTTTTAAGAAGTGGTGTCTCACCTCTATGAAGTGGATGTCATATTTTCAACCACCCTATTTTTTGATTTGGTAAGTAATATGACCATACTAACCCTTAATGAGTTTATTCCATAACATGATTCCATCACATATGATAATGAATTTTCCAGTGATCTAACTGACCATCCAAGTTACTCCAAACCTCGATTTATCCTAATCCTAGGAACAAACCCCAAACTATATACAAGTTTACATAACATCACTAATGAAATTTCCAACATAGTACCTCTACATCTTACCATTATTCCCAACATAACATATAATGCTATCATATGTTTGTCTTATGATAACCCAAATATTATAATAACTCTCCAGTTATCACTATTTGACTATTACCATCATGCCTATCAAATAAATATGATTTCTCTCTTTAACATTCCCTTTTTATTATTCTCCATTTCTCATGGATCTCTCCAAGTTATCATATAAGGTTTCTATGTTTTCGTGTTCATAAACAATCATAAAACCTTTCTTTCAATATGACTCATATATTCACATATTTACCATGTTTACTAAATTCATGTCTAATCTAGAGGACATTATTAGTTTTGAGAGAATTTGTGCTTCTTCACCTTATAGTCTCCTCACATTATGGCTTTGGGTTGTTGAGACATAAAGTCCTCTTCTTTAATACTAGAATACCGTGAAAAGGTATAGACTCTTAGTCAAGTATAGATATTAGCATAGTTAGAAAATATATATCACTTATACATTTTTCAACCATAATATTGCATCAATATAATCATATTCAAATGTATACCCTAACCCTAGGGAATAGGCTTTTCTTTTATATTCAAGGAAATATGAGTAACCATTCAAGGATAAATTATCAACATGGTTTGCATAACATCACGCCCTTTCAATGATGACTTATCTAACACTCTATTATTCTCATAGCATTACTAACATCATAATTCATGCAAACATATGTGTAATATACAATCATCTTGGTATCATAGACATATACCTTGTAGATAGTTAAATATAACTATGTCATACAATCATGACATTCATAATAATTATATCTAGGTATCATCCTAATATGATATCCAAAACAACTTATAACCAATCTAGCTATATGCACAAGCTTGCTCAACAACTACGAGAAATAACTATAACTTGCACAAGCACTTGCAAACACATGACAATCAATAAATAAGAAAGACTATCATGCCTAGATATTTTGATTCTAATGGAGAAATTTCCCTCAAGCTCAATACAAAGACTCTTCTTGTTGCTCATTCTATTCTCAGCCCATCCCCATTTTAGCCTCTTTCCCAATGCTCAAAAACTCTCACTAAATAACTCACAAATTCACTACTTGCTCTCAACACCACTTGCACAAAAAAATACAACAAAATGTAAGCAAATGAATTACAAAAGAGTGAATGAATCCAAAGACTAAGAAGTTGCCTCTATTTATACTAAACATTGAGAAACTTAATGATATAGTTAAGCTTCTCCAATTTCCACCTTTTCCCTCCCTTTTGACACCTCTAAACTACAAATACAAATCCAAAACTAATTTCTCTTCTAATCAAGTCGACTAAGAAAGATTGAGTGAAATGTGGCTACTAAAAGAAACACAATACAAATACATATACATTCGTATAAAACTTAGCTTCTATTCCATGGCTGAGTTGCCTCCAAAAACTACCAATAATGGTTATTTTACCAAGTCAAAACATGGTAATGGTTTCCTACAGGCTTTCTATTCTCAGCGTGGCTTTGTTGCTTGTTGCAATCTGCTTATGGCATCTATTTTAATGGTTTCTAGTCAAACACAATACAAAATCCTTTCACCTTCTATTTAGTGTGGCTTTGACCAAGTCCAATGCTTTTATTAGTGTGGATGTGGCTTCCAAAACTTAACAAATTTGATATTTAAATGCATTTCACTAGCCTAATATGGCACAACAATATAGTTCTAAATTTATTTCATATGCATGCATTTCCATTGACTTACTTTAGCACTAAACTTATGCACTATTCCTTTGCTAACTTATGGCTTCCATATCGGCCTTCATACATTGCCATTGGAATGCCATAAAAATACCATTCAATGCCTTTGTATGGAAACCAAGGTATGTGTAATACTCATTTTTCTTTTGTTGCCCTAATACTATGTGTTTACCTTTGCAGCAATAATAACTTCCATCGCATATATCATATATGTGTGGTATTTAGTGTATGCTATGCTTAAGTTATTCACTTAATATAAGCATTACATTATTCACTTACCTAGCATTACATATGTGTTGGTAACTATTCATACTATTCTATATATATATATATATATTAAAACCATTCAATTGCCAATCATATACATATATATATAAATCAAATGTATATGCCTATATTAATATATACGTATGTATGTATGTATACATTATCAAATACGTACATATATACTTATATATTTATATACATATATATCATTATTTAACATCTAATAATAATAACATATATACTTATTGATAAGTATATATACCAAGTATATATATCCATCAATTTCTCATGTGTATGTTGTATCCATATATGTGTATATGTAAGTATTTCTAGCTACATGTGTGCATATGTGTATATACCCATATGCATGAGTTATCATGTATATACATATATTCATTTAATTTATATATGTATCGATTAACATATATATCAGATACACAAAGAAGAACATATATCCAATATAGAGATTCAGTCACTTTAATTCAACCAAAGAAACAACCAAAGGAAATTAAAGACCAATAAGCAAACATTCCAATTATCCCACAAACTACAACCAAGGGTTTACTTACCAAATCCCAAAACCGACTTGACTTAACTTGACTAAACTAGGATGTGAGTGTGTGATATCTCAAGTAGGTACACTAAGGTTTACCATACCAAACTCCTCTCCTGGGTGATGATAAAAGAAGTACAAGTGGAGGTGCTTTCTTCCTTGGAAACATGCTAGTTTTTTTGGATAAGTAAGAAGTAGGATTCAATGTCATTATCTAATGTGGAGGAAAAATATATTGTTGCGACATCTTGTTGTACACATGTGTTGTGGATGAAGAAAACATTGAAGGATATCATAATATCATATGATGAACCTATTCCTATCTTATGTGATAATACAATCACTGTCAACATTTCAAAAAATCTTGTAATGCATTCAAGAACAAAGCATATTTCTATCTGATATCACTTTTTAAGAGAGAAAGTTGCTGAGAAGGAAGTGAAGTTGGAGTATGTGACCACAAAGGATCAAATAGCAGACATTTTGACAAAGGATCTTCCAAAAGATACATTTGAATATCTCAGACATAAGCTAGGGGTTATTGCCTCTCCTTTCAACTAAATGTATAAGATTGTGCATTTGTCCAAGGGAGCAATTCAAGATGTATTCTTTGTCCTAGACTAATGAAGACTACCTCTCAGGGGGAGTAGGTAGTGATGTCTTTGGTTGGTACAGTAATGCTTAAAGTGAGGTGTGCAAGTGTTGCCCTTTTCCATTGATGTCAAAGGGGGAGAGAGAAGTCTGAAAAACATAAGAAAAGGGAGAGAGAGAAGTTTGAAAAAATTAGGGGAAGAAATGTTCAAGGGGGAGAGTTGCTTGAGTATTGGAGATACAAAGTTGCTTTTGTTGTTGATGGTTTTTTAGCAAATGTTGTTGTAGACACTAAAATTGTCCTTCACCTACGAACACTATTTTTCTTGGTCAATCCCCTTTTCTTCCCTAATAATTAATTAATTTTAATTATTTGATTACTGTCTAATGTCATATTTCTTCTATTAATTAAATAATTTTAATTACTTAATTAATTCATTTATTTCCTTTTATTTCCTCCTTTTGATTAACTAAATAAATTTTATTTATTTAATTATGTCACTAATATTCCCTTTCCTCCTTAATTAAATAAATTTTATTATTTATTTAATTATTATTATCATTTTCTACTATAATTAAATAATTATTTCAATTATTTAATTATTCATTGGCCCTTTATTTTATGAATTAAATAAATTATTTTTATTTTTTTAAAATAAAAATGGGTAAAAACTTTATTGAACTCAAGAAATTAACAGTACATAAGGATTAGGGAACCCGTAGGCTCCCACGAAGGAAAACCCCAGAACCCCTAACCAAAATAAAAACCACCAACCAAACAAACACCAACATCCTATCCCTCCATATCATCAACAATGACCCTTTCTAAATCCTAACAATAATTATGGGATAATTGTCCCCACCCCTCAAACTTCTAATCATCTACATGCTTTGAAGCCCACTTAGCCAAACAGTTAGCAACCTTATTCCATTCTCATGGAGTGTGAGCAAAAGAGACCACTTCCAATGAAGAGAAACTCTACAAAATATGTCAAACCACCAATGCAATTTGCCAATTAACCTTAACCACCCTTTGCTCAAGCAACATATTAACAATAATCTATGAGTCGGATTCATAGATAATCCTATGCTAACCCAATGCACAAGCATGCTCAATAACCCAGAGAATCTCCAACCCCTCCATAAAGTTGTTAGAATTTTTCCCTTTATGAATGGAGAAAAAGAAAATAACCGAGCCAGAACTGTCTCTTCCAACTCCACCAATCCCAGTAGGCCCCAAGATTACCCCTAGAGGAACCATCTATATCAATATTTAGAAAATCCATCGGAGGAGGCACCCATCTACCCTTTGAACCTTCTTTTTAGCTCTCCTACCTCTTCTGACACAAGCAGAACCCAAAGTCAACCCTTGCAAGCCCAATCTCTTCATAATCTCATCATCGCTTATGTCTAAAGGAAAAGCCACTTCACATTTGGCTTCCACCATCTTTTAGATAATAACAACTTTGTGCTAAACCTGTTGAACCATTAGCCTATCCCCATGAAAAATCTTATGATTCCTTTCCAACAAAATTTTCCAAAGGATGAACGTAGGACCAATGCACCACACAATCTGGAGGAAAAAGGTCTGGGAAGGGGGTCTTCCCAGTCTGCTCCAGAACTCAACAAGGGAAGAAGCATGAACACAGTGATGTTTCCAAACACTCCACCACAAATTCCAAAGCAACATAGAATAAAGACAATGGAAAAAAAATGGGAAGAATCTTCCTCACTGTAGTCGCATAGAACACAACTAGGACCCTAGAATCCCCTCTTTTGAAGATTATCCCAAGTCAAACCTCTATTCCAAGACAGAGTCCACACAAAACAATTACACTTTGGCCATGAAAACTTGTTCCATACATGTTTCCACCAAGGGACCTCCACCCCCCCAAACTTATGAGACAACAACTCTTGATATCCACTAGCCATAGTGAAAGCACCCTTAGGATTCAGGCTCCAAGCCAGAATATCCTTATCCCCCTAAGAGAATTGTATTGTCTACTAGCCAAAATATTTTCAAGCTCAGCACAATCCTCCTCCAACCCAATAATAGGCCAATCACAAGGATCCTTCCACCTAGCCATCTCCGACTACCCACATGGAAAAAAGTTCTTAAAATCACTCATCCTTGACCAACTAGCCTCCAAGAAGCGATGACAAAGATTCACCAAATTAGGATACTGACACAAAATGGGGGAAAATCCATCCCAAGAATCAAACCAAAAGAGATCCTTAGTCCCCTTATTACATGTGCAGAACAATCCATCGTTAATCAGTGCAACCCCTTTCTTAAGCGTTCCCCAAATCACCAAACCTTTCCCCACCAAAGGATACCTTGGAAGCTCCTCCTTCAAGAACCTCAAAAGGTAGTTGTGAGATAAAATCCTAGCACAGATATGATCCTGATCCACACACCACCTCCAATAAAGCTTAGCAACCAACGCCAGCCCAGACCAAGTCGACTGTTACAATCCAAGACCCCAAAACTACCTCAAGCTACACATAATATCCTACTTTACTAGGCTCCACTTGGAAGAGGACAAGCTACCTGCCCATAAGAATTGTCTAGCCAGAGAATCCAAATCCTTCACAAACCCAACTGGAGCCACCTGTAGCATGCACCTATAAATAGGAAGAGCCTACACCACAAACTTTAGCAACTGAACACAGCCAACAAAGGACAACCATCAATGGGTCCAATGATTAACCTTCACACGAAACTTGTCCAAAATATTGTGCCATGATTCTCTAGGAAGTATTCCAACAGAGATAGGAATACCAAGATAAGTTAAAGGGAGAGAACCAATCTAAAACCTCAGCATACGAGCAACCTTTGTTGAATAAGCCTCAGAGTATTGAAGAAGAAAATGGAAGATTTATCTTCATTAATCCTTTTACCAGAAGCAACAAGATAGATATCCAAAGCCTTGCACAAATTCATAGCTTCTCTGATCTTAGCCATACCCATCAAGGTAGTATCATCCATAAATTGCAGGTGGGATTGAGGAAGCAAACCATTTCCCCACCCCCATCCTTGGATAAAACCCAACTCCACATTATGTTTCACCAATCTCCCCAGGCCTTCAGCAAGAAGGATAAATAAATACGAAGAGAGAGGATCCCCTTGATGAAGTCCTCTAGAAGCACTAAAAAGAGAAGAAGGCTCACAATTTATCAACATCGAGAAAGAAGTGGAAGTAACGCAACACATAACCCATTGGACCCATTCCTTAGCAAAACCAAAAGCAATAAGATTTTTTTCACAAGAAGGACCACTTCACTCTATCATAGGCCTTTGCCATATCTAACTTGATTAACATAGCCTTTTCTTTCGAGGATGCCATATAATGAATGGTTTCAGTAGCAATGACCACCCCATCCAAAATTTGTCGATCCTCCACAAAACCACTATGTTCCTCAGAGATAAGCCCTATAAGCCATCACTTTAGCCTTTCAACAATCAAATTGGAAATAATTTTATACACCACATTACAAAGGGAGATGGGTCAAAATTGACTTAGATGATCCGCCCCCTCACATTGGGGAATGAGAGCAAGGAATGTAGAGTTCAAAGCCCTCGACATCTGCTTATTCCTTTAAGACTCCTGAACCACCTCCAAAAGGTCCAACTTAATGATATCCCAAAATTCTTGATACAATTCAACCGAAAATCCATCAGGGCCTGGGGCTTTCCCTTTCTTCATCTAGAAAATAGTAGCCTCTAATTCATCCAGCGAGATGTTTCCCAAAAGATGCTCATTCATCTCCCTAGTAACCAAAGAGGGGATACACGATAAAACTTTATTTTCTTCCACCAAACCATCCTGAGAATCCTCTATAAATAAAGAAGCAAAGAACTATGAAGCTTCTCTAGACATATCCTGTAAAGAAGATAAATGCTCACCTTTGTCATTCACAAGAACATGCATAGAATTACCATGCCTCCTTGCCTTCACCCAATTGAAGAAGAAAGCGATGTTTGTCTCCCTCCTATAACCACTCAACTCGAGCCTTTTGTTTCCAATAAATTTTCTCACGCAACTCACACTCTTCCAACGGTTTCAAAGCCCTAGCCTCCTCCCTGAGTAAATCCTTAGAAAGACCAAACTCCCTTATCTCCCGAGTGATGACATCAAAATCAGCTTGAGCAACAACCTTAGCATGAAAAATATTTCCAAAGCATTACCTATTCCACCTTTTGAGTTGATATTTTACATATTGTAGTAATTTGGAAAAAAATACATAGCAGTGTCATAAGTAGGTCTTCCCCTCCTCCACCATTAAGCCACATGCTCCTGCAAAGAAGAATCTCTTAACCACATAAGTTGGAACTTGAAAGAGGGGGAGCAAGCAACACGAGCCAAAGTAGCAGATAACTTAATAGACCAGTGATCTGAGCCCCTCCAATCCAAAATCTCAGAGCAAGTAGACCACAATCCTCCAACCCAAAAATAGGAAACCAAGAAACGGTCAAGTCTCTCCGCAATACAATTCACTCCCAATCTCCTATTATTCCAAGTAAACTGACCATTATAGGGCTTAATGTTAACTAGATTCAATGCAGATATGTTATCCTGAAGAAGGAAAGTAGAGGGCTCCAATCTCACAATACCAGCCTTCTTCTCATCCAACTTAGTAATGACATTGAAATCACCCGCAATAATCCAAGGGAAAAAAGGAGCAAGGCTCCAAATGAAATTAATATGAGACCACAAATCTGCTTACCAGGAAAATCAATAGGTGCATATATGTTTTAAAGAAGAATAGTTTCTCCCAACTCCAAATTTGAAGCAACCACAGAGATGGAAGATTTGGAGGATATCCACCAAAGAGGACTAATCTTCAATGGGTTCCACAGGAAAGCCATACCCCCAATATTCCCATGAACCCCAATGCATTGGAAATCACCTTGCCCCCACAACTTAGGCAACAAACCAATCATACCTTCAATAGTTAAATTAGTCTCTTGTAAAAAAATAACATTAGGAGAATGAGTTCTCACCAAATCATGAACAACTTTTTGTTGAGGGCCATTGTTCAAGCCCCCAACATTCCAAGAGAGGAGGATCATTTTGGATGGTTAGAAAAATGGGAATCCAGGGTCTTAATAGATCCCGACTCCACCAAAGTCTCCCCTATCAACTTTATTTTTCCAAATCTTTCTTTCTCCCAACTTTAAAAGACTTCTTAACAACCCCTTTTTTTAGGTCTTTTTGAAGAATTCCCAACGAAGGAGAAGCCTTGCTACCTTTTGTTGAATCAAACCCCACTTTCACCATTGGAGTATAAATCTCACCCTCCCCCATATTTGTATCCACAAGAGGCTCAGACCTCCCATGAACCACCAAACTCTGATATGTTTCCATTTGCAAAGCCCTAATCTCCTAAGAAGTCTTGTTGTATTCCAAAATAATTCCTTCCTGAACCCCTTCTGAAACACCTTGATCCATAAACATCATTCCCGGATTCACCTCCTGCTAACTGAGATCATCCATAACCTCAAATCTACTAAAGGTATCTCCTTCCTAATGCTCCTTCATATTCCTCTTTTGACCCTGGTTCCTGTTGTGAGCCTTATAGGAATAAAACCCTTTGCACCAACAACCTCACTAGGAACAGGTTCCTTGCCTTTGTCCACCTTAGGAGGATTGTGAGGAGGTTAAGCAGTCTAAGACCCATAAGATTTAGACTTCGGTCATCTCCTCTATAGATGGACATATTCATGACAGAGATGGCAACGAAAGGGCAATGTCTCATAATCTAGCTATTGCACCCAAGCACATGCACTTGCACGAATTTCCAAAGAATCTAGAAGAGGGTTATTTAAATCCATTTCAACACAAATGCGAGCAAAAGTCATCAACTTTCTATCCATAGTTTGTTGAGAAGGACCCACCGGTTTCCCCAACAATGAAGCAACTCGATGCAAGATGTTGTTGCGCCAATATTCAACTGGAAATCTAGGGAGACAAACCCACACCAAAACCTGATTCATAAGCACCTCTGAAGGATCAAAACCCACATGCGAGGGTTTAATAAATAAACCAATCTGATTGTGGAAATAAGGCCCACTTTCAAACACCTTATTGTGATCCGCCATGCAATTAAATGTCACCATGAAGTAACTATTTGCTAACAACATTGTTTCCATCTCACCCTTCGGGGACCAGGTACAATGAGCCCATGACTCCAGAAATTAAAGTGAAACCCTCATTCCCAAAAAATTGTAGAGCAAAGCATGCTTCGAGTAATACTCTATCCTTTGCGATCGATTTTGGTTGAACTGTAAGTACCGACCTATCTTTGCTTCGTTCCAAGCACCCATGAACTTTTGGGATATGGGGACCTCCAACCAGAGTGAATCCGTCATTCCCCGAATCATTAGCGAACAAGTTGTTATTGAAAACCTTCATTGAAAGAAAATGAGGTTTCATTCCCAAGGCAGATCGAAAATCCAAGGTATTATTGGCCCTCAAAGCTTCCCCTTTATCCATCACCAGAGAGGAGACATGGAAAAAACCTCAAATAAGAATGCTCTGAATACAACCCAGAGTAGCTGAAGAAAAAATGAACCAAGGAAAATAAACCCCCTCCCCCGCACACACGAGAAATAAACCCCACCCCACAGACTGAAACACCCCACCACCGATCTAGACTTAATGTTTCACCTACAACAATGAGAAATAACATGCAACTAGAAGAAGCGGCATGCAACCACAACCTCATAGACCGCGGGTTGCCATGCCCACGCAAGTCACTGCTCTTGCCGTCACCATTCCAAATCAAATATTAAGATCCTACTTCTAATACATCAAATAAATTTTTTTATTGAATGACTTACTAATTTGTCATTTTCTCCCACTTTGAATTAAATCATTATTTTAATTCAAAAAGTCAACATTTCCCACTTCTTCTATAATTAAATAATGTTTCATTATTTAATTATTCACTTTCCTTCCTACATTAAAGAACTATTTAAATTTATGTGCCAAATCTTATCTCTTGTCTCATTTAATTTTCACCCTTGATTGAATTATTTTATAATTCAATCTTGGCCATTCATTCTATTTATTGAATGACTTATTAATTTGTCATTTTCTCCCACTTTTGAATTAAATTATTATTTTAATTCAAAAAGTCAACTTTTCCCACTTCTTCTATAATTAAATCTAAGCCATTCATTCTATTTATTGAATGACTTACTAATTTGTCATTTTCTCCCACTTTTGAATTAAATCATTATTTTAATTCATAAAGTTAACTTTTCCCACTTTTATAATTAAATAATGTTTCATTATTTAATTATTTACTTTCCTTCCTACATTAAATAATTTTATAATTATTTAAATTCCTCCAATAACCTCTTTTATGTGTTAAATCTTATCTCTTGTCTCATTCAATTTCCAACCTTATAATTCAATCTCTAACCATCCATCCTTATCTTTGCCCTAGCTTTGTCCTAACCCTATTTCATATATCTTTATTATTTCACACACATTCCATGCTAGAGGAGAGGACCTAGTAGTTGAGCATGTTTTAATAGTTGCGATAGTAGTTGTTTATATAATGCCCAATAGTTGTGATATTAGTTGTTTATATAATGCCTAATAGTTGTGACTTGACTACCCATAATTAAACAAAATGTATTCCTTTGATCTAAAAAACAACCAATCATTTGATGCCACATCAGCGCTCAACTACCCATGATGTAAATGCACAAGTATTGGTCTTACTTTTTTTTGGACCTTTTTGGACACCTTGACTAAAAGCGTGCTGATATGGCATCATATTTGATGATGTGGCCTTGAAACAAAAGTTATAAGTAGGGGACTTTCCAAGTAAGCTGCTATAAAAATTGGGAGTGATTTAAAATTTCTACATAGGATAATTAGAAATGTGAAGTTAGGGTGCACAACTATTGGGTCCTGTCCCCTACCTAGCTTATGCTCAAGTACATGCTAAGGAGACAAGTACAATCTTCAATATTTTGCTATCATTATTATTAAGCTACTATTGCATACTCAAATTTGAGGGAAATCAAGCATATTCAACAAATTGGAGAAGGACAATGGAGGTGAATCAACCATGGCATAGGTGGTGTTGCTTTATGTATATGTTTCTATGTTGGATTGTACTTCATTGTTGGTTTAGGGATTTAGGGCTTTAGTATTGTTGTTTTATGACCTTAAAATTGGTCTTTACCCCATTCTACATTGGTGAACCTGACATGAACTTACAATTTTGTAGAGAATTTTGTATGTTCTCTTGTTTACTTTTATTTTTTTACAGGTTACAACCAAGAATTTACATAAAACCCATCGTGTTCTTTTAACCATAGAAAAATGGGTGCATAAAATTTTCTAAAACACTTTATGGGTTTTGTAGGCTTAAGTCTTAGCTTTCTATAGCTTTTTATGGTTTTAAATTTCATTTAGTTTTGAGAAAATTATTGTTGTTTTAGTTTGCTATTATCATTAAAGGGTTTTTTTTGGGTTACTAATATTCTGTTTGCAACATGTGGCGTTTATTTTGGAGTGCTAACTTGTGGTTTTACATGAATTTATTGCTTTCATTTTGTTTGGTTTAGTTAAGTCTTTTTTTACAAATTTGCATTCACACATTCATTGGTTTACAATTTATAACAACTTTTCATATCACATTCATTGGCTTAAAATTTACAACAATTTTGCATTTCACTCATTAGCTATAAAATTTACCATAACTTACATTACATTCATTGGATTAAAATTTACAACAACTTTGAATATCACATTCATTGACTTAAAATTTACAAAAACTTTGCATTTCACTCATTATCTTTAAAATTTACAACTTGCATTTCACTCATTGGTTTTAAAATTTGCAACTTGCATTTCACTCATTTGTTTTAAAAATTACAACAATCTTTAATATTTAACTCATGGGGTTTAAAATATACAAATTTTCATTCCACATTCATTTGGATTAAAAAAGAACCTTGCATCTCCACATTCATTTGGTCTAAAAAGAACAACTTGCATCAAGTGGACCTTTTCTCACATTTTGATTTGGGGACCTAAAATAAACCATTGTCTTCATTGTCTTGTGGTTTTGTATTTTATTTTATAGGTGTGTACACTCTTCTCTAGCACCATTTGGTGATCCTAAGAATCAAAAACATCTCTTGACATTTGCATTATCACCCACACATTTGGTTTTATTATGGTTATGAACACCATGTGAGTGTGAGTCAATTGTATTGTGTATGCTCTCACCTCATGCCTTGTGCGATCTTGGAGATTAAAAAATATATATTTGTCTTGCTTATGTTTTACCCTCAGAGGGGCCTACCAAGTAAGACACATCCATACAGAGAACTCCTCGGTGACTCCAACCGATTTTTCCCTCAGGCTAATATATAAAAGGATAAGACGAAACATCAAGTCCTCATGTTATGTAGGCCTTTGTAGTATAGTGTCATTTAGAATAGGGAGGTACCTTTGCATATAAGTTCCCCTAGTAGGAGTGGTTAAAGTATTAAGTGGCTTACTGGATGCTCATGAGGTGACATGTCCCTGAGTTGTGACTAATAACCAAACTAGTTAGTGACCACCCTTTTGATTGAGTTTTGGAGATGTTCTTAGTGCAAGGGTGTAACTCGCACCCTCGAGACTTTTACGCCCAAAATTTGGCTCCCTTAAGTGAGATGGGAATCCCTGGCTTAGCATAAGTTACTTGCTCAAACTCAAGTAACTTTCTACAGAGAGAGTGATTGGGTCATCCTTCCATTCTAGGAGGCCTCTATCCGTCCACTTTTGTAGAAAAAAGGTGATACATAACCCAAAAGGGTGTCCCTCCCTTGCATCGAAGGAGATTCCTAGAGTGAGTCTAAGAGTGTCACCATTGGACATTGACCTTAAGGATAGACAAGTGTTTTATGTGTGTGATTTGTATTCAATTTGTGCTTGACCCATGAAAATTTGAGGTGAATAACCTCCGAACATACACATTGTGAACACACTTTTTGGACATTCAAACTAGCCCAATTTTTTTTAGACCGTTTACAGTGTTTTCCATTCAAACTTCACAAAAATCAAATAAAAAATGAATCAAAATCAGTTAACTTAAAATTAAAACAAACTATTCACAACAATTGACTGTGTTTCACCACAACTGCTGCCCTGAACATCACAACTGCTAAAACCAGAAGATTGCAACTGATTCCCAGAACATAACATCTGACACTCAAAATGATGCAATTACTAGTTGTTGAAAATTTTAGGGAAATCTGAAATATTCCACATTCTGATCAATTCTTGAGTACAATCTTGTCATCTAATTATAGACTTGCAATCCCCAGACTTGTCATTTTCATTCCTTCCATTACCTCACCTTTGCATTAGTTGAATTTACCATAGGTCAAACTTTAGATCATCTCTTAGCTTGCATACACCTTGTTGTAGACTTTGGCTTTGTAAATTCATCAGACTTTAGAGCAGTCCATAGTTACAAAATCAGATTTACCTTGACCTTATCCTTTCAATCAATTTAGTCCTTTGTCATTTAGGTTGGCTCTTTAACTCACAAGGCTAGTTTGAGACCACCTTGTCAACTTGTCATTATTTTAGTCTTTATCATCCTCGAGGTCTTGATAAATTAGATTTGTCACCTTGGCTATCTTATTTTGGTTAGTGACCTTACCTTAGGTTTACCATAAGGTTCTTAGTTTTCATAACCTTAGTCATCATTTGAGGTCATATTATCATCATCATTTCACATTTGCATTACATTTGGCATACCTTAGTCTTAAACACACCATAGATTTTGACCTCATTGTGACATTATCTTATAGACATCTTGGCTATTGTCACTTTGACTCTTATCTTGTTATGATCATTAGATATCCTTTATACCTTGAAAAATCCCAAAAAAATAGTCATGTTGCATACCTTAGTCTTAAACATATCATAGATTTTGACCTCACTGTGACATTATCCTATTGACATCTTGATTATTGTCATTTTGACTCTTTATCTTGGTATCATCATTCGACATCCCCTATGCTTTGAAAAATCCAAAAACATAGTTGCATAACCTTAGTCATAGTCAAACCTTTGCATTGTCATACTCTAGACATCATATCACATTCACCCCCTCCTTTGCAAGTCTTTTATGGTAAAAAAAAGAGCACAAAGGCAAAGAAAGGAAATGGAATTTAGTAATGAGGATGAAATTTTTAATCCCACTAGCAACATGAGATTTGGATTTTCTTCCAATGAGTCACCAAATGCACAAAACTCAAATCCTTTTACAAGGTTCATGAAACTAGACATCCAAACACCACTTATTGAGGAAGACATTGAAGCAACTACCCAAAATTCTAGTGTGGCATGGTTGGTAGATGAAATAGTGGCACAAGACCCCTAAATATTTTTAGCCAAAATTTTACATAGTGGGGAAAAACTACCTCATGGCTTTGATGTGAATACACTTCGACCAAAATCACCACCAAATAAACAATTTCAAGGACATGAGACTTCTACCTCCAAAGGCTCCATCCCACAAATGTATGTTTCTATGCCTTTCATAGGATTTACACAAGACTCCACCACAATCCATACATCCTTATTTGGAACACAACCAATGACACAACCAAAGAAACAATCAATGCCACAACCTTTTGGCACCACATTAAATCCATTTGGAACATCTCATGCTATGGGTGCCTTGTCATCAAATCCCTTTGGCATGAATAAGAGAACAAGGGTCCATATTTGTGAACTTAAGACACCAATAAACACATCAAACACCAACACTTCTGAAGGTCCTAATGCAAACATTCCTCAGAAAAATACACAAGGGCCCTTCACACAATATGGTAGCCAAAGTATACAAGGTCAACACATTCCCAATCCATTCCAAATGTAATCAAATACCAACACCTCATACATTCCAATTCACAATACTCACATCCATCAAATTAAAACTCACATCCCAACTCAAACTTTCACACCACATGTCCAAAATCAAATCCCATCATATACCCATAACATTCCAAATCAAAACATTCCAAACACACCACATGTCAACACCAACACATCCACCCAACACATTGGCTCGCAAAACATGAACATGGGTCCTTATCAAAATGTAGTTGCAAATGTAGTGGTCACATCACTCACACCAACTGATTTCCTAGCCAATCAAATGATAACCTTACAAAAACAAGTGGAAACCATGACATTATCAAACAAAAAGACTTACTCGACACAATATTTATGCCCATATCCATTTGATAGGACATTATACATGCCTCCTTTTCCTCCTCACTATGTCATGCCAACTTTACCCAAATATAGAAGAAAAGGAAATCCTATTGAGCATGTGAGAGAATTCCACAATGCCTTGATTGACATTACTTCAGAACATACATATCTAATGAGACTATTTTCTAGGAGTCTCACAAGACAAGCATTAGAATGGTTTTCCCACCTACCTACAGACATTTGATCATGGGATGAACTAGCTAGCAAGTTTATCACCCGCTTTTCCTTTAAAATTGAGAATGACATTACTATTTCCACCTTATGTCACACCAAACAAGAAGAGGGTGAATCATTCATAATGTACTTCCAGAGATGGAGGAGCTTGGCTAGCCGTTGTCCTGTTGACATTCCTGGAAAAAAAAGATTGTCATATTCATTGAAAATTTGATCACAAACTTAAAGTTTTCACTACAAGCACATTATTGTACAACATTCACTGATCTTGTCAAAAAAGGAACCATCTTAGAAAATTCCCTCATCACCAAAGGGGAACTCAAGACATATAACAAGGCATAAAATGCCCAAAACACTTCAAATGATAGGAACAAATATTGGGCCCGCGACAAAAATGTCACCAATGATGACATTGTTGATGTGAAGACAATACACACTGGTCCTACAATCACCCTTAGGGGACCCAACACATCCAACAACCCACCACGTGTTCCTGGTCAAATGGAAAATTCCCTTCAGAACATACAAGAACAAAAATCCCAAAGGAAGTTTCCCGCAAGATGCAAGTATACTCCCTTAGGGGAGCCAATCAAATTAGTACTCAAACAACTCTTGCAACAAAAATTCATACAACTTCTTGATGAAAAACCATATGACCCAGGGTAATTCAAACCTTCATGGTGGGATGATAATGCCTTTTGTGACTATCATCAAATTAAAGGACACCCAACTTCGTAATGCAGACAATTGAAAAATATCATTCAGGACCTCATTGAAAATGGTATCATAGAAGTTGATGGACAACAATCGACCTACAACAGTGACTATAAAGTATTTACAGATCCATTACATGACTAGGGAAAAGGAAAGGCTTCTAATTCAAGTACAAAGACCAATAGTTTTTCCAACTATACCAATGCCAAATATGACTACACTACCATCCATCACATTTGAGTCACCGACGATTATGTGAATACCATTACTATCAAGAAACTGCCAGAATGTGTTGTAAATATTTGTCAAAATAAAGTGATTGTCCAAGGTTCTCCCCAAAAACAACAACAACTAAATTCTAAATACAATCTACTTGACCATTTGGGGAATATGCTTGCGCAAATCTCATCCTTGAGTTGTTGCATATCTCACCCGAGCACAGGGCCATTCTTGATAAAGCTTTGCAAGATACTACTATTCCCACTGACCTTGATGTCAATCACTTCTAGGAGATGGTGGGCTACTTGTCTAATACAAATCATGTCACTTTCTCCTCGACCAAGATTATTCGACCCAAAAGACTAGTCATAATGATCCCTTACACCTTGAAGTTTTCATCCATAAACATAAAGTCAGACGAGGCTTGGTAGACGGTAGAGTAGGGTTAAAAAATTTCCCCCTCAAATTGGATAAGGTATTAGGCTTTTTTGAAACATGTGTAGACACAACAAAGAGTATTGTTAACAAAACCTATGACGAAGAAGAACAATCTTCCAAGGGTGTTATAACACTACCCATCAGAGTTGGACCCTATTGTCACAGACACCACATTCCAAGTCTTGGATCTTGAACTTCCATATAACCTCCTCCTTGTTCAACCATGCATCCACACCATGAAAGCCATCCCATCTACATACCATCAATGCCTCAATTTTCCCCATGAAGGCAATAAAATTACAATTGCTGGCGATCCTAACCCCTTTCAATATTGTAGCAATCTGAGAAGGACTACTCAATTCCAAGTGCCTGTCAATAAGGAAGCTTCATCCTCCACTTCGTCACAATACGTTGATCCATCTTCATTGACTATGTCATCCACTTAATTTATCGCATTTTCGAACCCCAAGGTCCAAGTCCATGACATGGGATGTGGAGAATACCATATTGACAATTTACCCACAAGCGATAATGGTAGCACTTCTAAAGATGGTCAAACTTTTGACAATGATGTCAAGTTAGCTTTAGAAGGTACATAAATAGGTGGTTGTGCTTGGATCAAGACATTTTGGGATCCTGATGAAACATTTGTCTTTGCCATCCAAGATCATCCATCTCCATCTCATGACTTTCTCTGCATCATTCCATCCTTTGAACCACCATCTGACCATTATGACCATCTGGGTTAGGGTATGCCTCCCCTACTATTTCCTCTACCAAGTCATCTTTCCAACTCGTTAAGGAGGTGAAAGCCTCCTTTGATGTTAATAGTAACAAAAAGGATAGTCCCAAAGACTCCATTGATTGCATCACCATTCTCGTTCATCCTCCAAAAATTTTGGTCGCTCCATATATTTCACCCATCTCACTCACATCCATCCGCATCATAGACATGGATAAACAAGTTATATCTCAAGAAAAGAAAAAAGGGAAAAGCTGAAGAATAAAAGATGAAAATGCCCACTTTAAAAGGAGATCAAGAATCAAAAGACAAAATACAAAGAAATAAAGATCAAGACACATCCTCTAGTCAAAATCAAAAGCTATTGGACACATCAAAATTAAAAGTAAAAAATGAAAGCAAGCAAAAGTCGATCTCCAAGTATGCCTCTCCATCAAAAATCACTAGGGGCATCTATAAAAGTGAAAAGTCAAAAGAAGAGCTTATTGATCCAAGGTCTCCATCTTCGTCACTTTCACTCATTCCATACATCCCATTCAATTCATCCATATTCATACATCCGTCATATCATTCCACCTCCATTGGTGATGTTTTTCAATGGAACTTTAATGACAACTCCTTCATGTACTCTAGCCCATTGGTTGCCCAAGCTCCTTTTTGTTTGAAGTTTGATGGCCCAAATAGTGTGCACATTAGGGATCCTACCATAGCCTCTTCCATCTACCACATCTATCATCCTACATACTTGCCGCTTACACTTCTCATCCAGTTAAGGTCCTTTAGTCTAGCACGGTCATCCAAACAAGGTCAATGCATTGTCACAAAAGTCTTCAAATTAGGAGTATATCAGCTTTCAACTCCTGAAGGGGAACCCTTGTCATAACCTATCAACAGTTTACACTTGCACAAATTCTATACTTAGCTTCAAAGAGCCTTTGTCAAAACCTAAAAAAATACAAAAAAATAAAAAATAAAAAAAATCATCGCCTTGATGAAAACTTGGCAAACAAGTGTCTTAGTGACATCAATTTTTTTTTCAAGAAAATAGTAAAGAGAAATAATTCGTCCAATAGTGAAAACCACTTCAGTGGCGCTTTGGATAAGTACCATGGTGAAAACCTGCGAATAGGCACCATGTGTAGTCGATCTTCACTCCATTATCTACCATCATTCTATCTAGTTTCCACCCCTCATAATAATTCACCATCATGCTTTTCATGTCATCCATAATAATTCTTGGGTATCCTTCCCATAACCTGGAACAATTTACATTATGAGTCTTTTCACCTTCCATGTCCTCCCGTAATAAAATTATCCCATTCTACCCGTACTAAATTGGTCTTATACCTGACTAGGGGCAAGTACTTAGCCTATGTCTTTATTGGATCCTAAACTTGATATCAGAGGTCATTATATCAAAAATCCAAAAAAATCATAAAACGTGAAAAATCCAAAAAATAAAAAAATCCAAAAAAATAAAAACATGTCAAAACCCAAAAACATTCAAATAACCTTCAAAAATCCTAAAAATAGAGTCAATGTCAAGTCATATTAGTCTAAGTCTGGTCGAACTACGTTGCCTCTACATGTATAATGTAGGCAAGGCCATCAATCGATGAGCCCTTGAGGCACTAGGTCTATCCTTTAGTGTTTGTCAAATAGAGTCAATCATGAATTAGCTCGCAATAAACAAAACAAGGTCAAACTCTATCGAACTACGAGGTCTCTACGCATTGTTACACATTATTACGTGTCTCATCAGTTGATGAGCCCTTGAGGCCGTAGGTCGGTCCTTTAGGGTTTGTTGAATTCGTCATTATCCATATCATGCATAATAAGTCAGACATTGTCATCAGACACAAACAGTCATCTAAACCTCATCCAAATCATGAATCAACAAGACAAACTATTCAACAAGTCTTCACACCAAATCAATCAATTGCCTAATCAATCAAACATCAAATCAGTATCAAACATCAAAATAGTCATGTCATCTATCTTATATAGGATGTGTCCTTCTTGAAAATAAACATTGTGACCATCAAACTTTGTCCTCTGACTTATACAGGCGGTTACATGATTGAAACCAGGCTTGACATCTTATACGACATGTTTCTTCTCTTGAAACTAGGCACCATAAAAAAATCAACTTGTTAATCAAACATCGACAAACAATTACTGGCAACAATCTAAATGGCTGTTGACTTTGTTGAATTTGTCTTATCTTTTTTATTTTCTTTGTTCATGTTACTAGCCACCTCGAGGATTTCCTGTGAAGGATTTAAAGGAGCGATGACGTCTCATGACCTATTTTCTTTTGATTGCTACTCGTGGATTGTCTTGACAAAAAGACTGGGGCAACTTTGCTCTTAGTATGAGTCTGAACATTCCTTGTCTGTTAACTGTTTGTTTTTTGCATGTGGATAAATTTGCACACCTTGGTCTATGTCATACCATGGTGTTTATTGTCCATTTGTCATATTTTTAACACCCAATGATGATTAATGCAAAGCCTAGCATCTATTAAGCAAAATATCAATCTTTCTTTGTCTCCACTAACTCCATGCTAATATTTTCCTCTCACTAACATTTCTCTTCATCAATCCTTGCATTCATCCATTTTAAGATTTGCTTATCAAAATAAATTTTCAAATTTTTTCAAAACTCTTTTAAAATTTGTAAAAAATGTCTAAGGGGGCATAGGTCTATCTTGCCTTCACCATGCACATTAGGGCATATTTTTGAACTAAATTTCTTCGACACAACGCGATAAACTGCATTGTATCAAAGAAGGGAAAAATGTAGACACTATAAATTGTCCTTCTCTTACAAACACTATTTTTCTTCGTCAATCCCCTTTTCTTCCCTAATAATTAAATCATTTTAATTATTTAATTATTGCCTAATGTCATATTTCTTCTATTAATTAAATAATTTTAATTACTTAATTAATTTATTTCCTTTTATTTCCACCTTTTGATTAATTAAATAGATTTTATTTATTTAATTACGTCACTAATGTCCCCTTTCCTTCTTAATTAAATATGTTTTATTATTTATTTAATTATTACTATCATTTTCTACTATAATTAAATAATTATTTCAATTATTTAATTATTCATTGGCCCTTACTAATTTGTCATTTTCTCTCACTTTTGAATTAAATCATTATTTTAATTCAAAAAGTCAACTTTTCCCACTTCTATAATTAAATAATGTTTCATTATTTAGTTATTCACTTTCCTTCCTACATTAATAATTATTTAAATTCCTCTAGCAACCTCTTTTTATGTGTCAAATCTTATCTCGTCTCATTTAATTTCTACCCTTAGATTGAATTATTTTATAATTCAATCTTGGCCATTCATTCTATTTATTGAATGACTTACTAATTTGTCATTTTCTCCCACTTTTGAATTAAATCATTATTTTACAATTCAAAGATTCAACCTTTCCCACTTCTTCTATAATTAAATAATGTTTCATTATTTAATTATTCACTTTCCTTCATTAAATAATTTTATAATTATTTAAATTCCTTCAACAACCTCTTTTTATATGCCAAATCTTATCTCTTGTCTCATTCAATTTCCACCCTTGATTGAATTATTTTATAATTCAATCTTTGGCCATCCATCCTTATCTCTTCCTTAACTTTGTTCTAAACCTATTTTATATTACAACTTTTAGTCTTGGCCATTGATTGTCATGTCATATTAGCTTTTATTCTTAGCCCTCCATTCCAATTTGGTTTTCTATAAAAGAAACCTATCTTTATTATTTCACACACACATTCTATGCTACCTAGCTTATGCTCAAGTACATGTTAAGGAGACAAATACAATCTTCAGTATTTTGCTGTCATTGTCATTAGGCTACTATTGCATACTCAAATATGAGGGCAATCAAGCATATCTAGCAAAATAGAGAAGGACAATGGAGGTGAATCAACCATGACATATGTAATATTGCTTTGTGTTTATGTTTCTATGTTGGATTGTACTTCATTGTTGATTTAAGGCTTTAGGGGTTTAGTATTGTTGTTTTATGACCTTAACCTTGGTTTTACCCTATTCAACAGTTGCCATCAATGACAAAAGGGGAGATTGTTGCACTATGTTGTCATTGATGTCAATCTCTAGTGTGGATATGTTGAGAAGGTATTTATGGTGTTTAGGAGGTGTTACAGATGCAACATGGATACTTGGTTTCCAAGTGCTTTTGAGAAAAATTGCATAAAGACTGCACAAGGTAACTAGGGGGTGATCCTACAATACTAGTTTACAATTTTTGGTCAAACTAGACATTGAATTGAATTTTTTAACTAAATCTTCACTTTTAGGCACCTATAGCGGCTAAACCGTGAGGAATTTGAAGATGATGAAAACTAGTGATTTGTGACATTTTGTTTGTAGATTCCAAATATATTTTTTTCAATTTTTTTAGAATTAGATTGCACTTCTTTTTCCATCTCCTTTGAAAACTAGTTTTTAACAGTAAACACCATTTTTAAAGAGTGACGTCATTGGCTAACACATAACTTATTTTCTATGAAGGATAAAATTCTTTTTTTTTTTAATTTAGATTCGTAACTACGATATCTAGTGCATGGAGTTGGTTTCATATCATTTCATTGAATATTTTTTTCTTAATTAAGTTTCAAAGTCAAACTAGTTACAATTTAGACACGATTCACCGACTAAAGCATAACTTTTTTTGTATGTATCGAAATTCACTTTTTTTGGTTGGATCAAGGACATCAATATTTAGTGCACCGATATTTTCAATTTTTTTTGATAATCTACTATTTTTCCACATGTACGCATTAGAGAGCTTGATTTTGGTGAAAACCTATGTTTAATCAAACTAAAAATAAATACATAATAAAACCAAAACATATTAAAATTATATTCAATGATAGCTCGCTCTAGTTGACTACCATCATCCAATTCAATAATGAAGTCTCCTCCATTTTCATCCTCAACCGAAGCTTCGAAGATTTTTTTGTGAAATTTGGTGCAAGAGAAGGAAGTAGGGTTTTCTAACCCCTTGACCCTCGAGTGAAGGTGGGAGTCCATCATAAATTCCAGAAAACCTTTCGGGTAAAATTTCCCTTTGTCTTCCATTTAAAAAATGTGCCAAAAGGTGGGTCCCATCATTTAATAGTGTTTGCTTGAAGGGGGATTCAAGCAAAACCCATTAAGGGTCCATACAAACCCCCAGTTTGTGCGAACCCCTAAAAACCAATTTTTTTCTTTCATGGGAGCGTTTTTACATTTTTCCTTCCTCAACGAAATTGTAAACCAGTATTGTGGGATCACCTTAGGAAGTGTTTTGTATTTTACTCTGCATTTCTTCATGCTTGAAGGTATGCTTGTGCGGTTTGAACATGATGATCATAAGTCTTCAAAGGTGTTATATCCATAGTTTCAGGTCATGGATCGTGCGACACTAGAAGATATGTTTGACAATGTGTTAGACTATCTCATGCTTATGAAGAGGGATATCTAGGAGAAATGGAATTGCTCTGCATTTCTCCATGTTGAAGTTTCTTATCTTGTGTATTTGGGAATGTGCTAATATTTTTTGTACCTACCTTCCCTTGGTGTGTTTAATGTTTAGTTATTCTGCAAGCTTGATTCATGAGTGATAGTTCAATGGTAGTTTGATTGGTTGCACAAGATGATAGTATTCTCAGTTTCATGTGTTTGCATCAATGTTTTTGGATATTCTATTGGTGTTGGAATATTCTAGGATCTTGTGTAATTTTGCTACATGATTCGTAGGATGTTTTTGGTCCTAGTAAAATATGAATTTGGTTGCTTGATAATGTTAATGTCGGGTTGGCCAACTTGGTGTGTTAGCACTAATTACAAACAATCTTCATAGTTTGTGGAAGCTTGGTGTATTGTGTTGATATAGATTTGGGTCTTGGTTAACCCTTGATGTGGTCCGTCTTCACTTATTTCCACTACGAAGGTGTTTGGTGCTAAATTATTTGGTTGTTGCACATTTGAGGTGTATATGTTTCATTGAAGCCAACTTAGAGAAGGTTATTTGAGGTTGCATAAGATATATATACAAGGTCAAAGTTTTGGAGAAGTGTGGGGTGTGAAATGATGGATGTGTGATTGTGTGTTAAGATCTGAGTACGAGCAAGAATTCCTAACTATTGGAAGTAGTGAGTATAAGGTGTCTATAGTTTAGTGTGCCAAAAGTTGTTGGAGGCAGTGAGATGAAGGTTGCAGATGGTAAAGAGACATTGTGGTGGTTTCTCAAGTTTCTCTAAGATAGTGAACATCCTTTTGATTGATTCTTTGTAATTCGAAAGAAGTGATCTTCCTTGGTAGTGAGCCTTTCTTTTGGACAGTGAGCCCTTCTAGTAGTGAGCCTCTTGTAATTGGTTTTGGTTTTCATATAGTGAGTTAATTCTAATCATGGATTTTACCTTATTGGGTTTTCCACGTAAAAATCTTGTGTTCTATTGTGAATAATTTTGGATGTGTTGATGTTTCATTTATCAGTATTCATACTAATTCCTAATAAGGTTTTGAAGGTATTAATGCACAACTGATGCACCCCCCCTCTCGGTTGTCAAATGTATCTAACACCTACATCATTGATACACTCCTTAGGATATGAGCCACCAAGCGTAACACAACTTGTTAGCCTATGTGCCCTTCATAAGTCCTACCTTAGTACTTTATGAACCACCTAGGATAATACAACATTCTATCTTATGCACTTCATATGGCCTACATTTTTATACCTCTCATGGTCACCTTGCAACATAGTTTGTAGTACTTGTGATTGATGAATGAATTATTTGATTTTCATGACCCCTAGTGATAGTGACCTTCAACTTCCCATGTTAGGTTCCTTATTTTCTATTATTTATGTTTTTGAAATTAGTTTTTCAATTGTGTACTTTATATTTTATTAAATTAGAGTTTTCATTCCTAGCTCATATCAATGTAAAGTTAAATTTAAAGTAGATTTACAAAGAACTTAAAATTCCACATACTCTAAGATTATAAAAGAAGTGGGGAACATGGCTTGGATTTATCATATACTAGTTGATATTTAGGTAATTCAATAGGGAAATGTTTGGGATCCCATGATATAGTGTAGCTTGGGGCATGGGGATATTTGGTACCATGAAGATTATGGATTGGGGAAATCTACTTCTTTAGACTAAGTGTAATAAGGGAGGTGAAACTCTACAAGGCCATGAAATAGAAGGAAGTGTGATTATGGGGGCATAGGGAATGAAGGTGATGCATGGAAATAAAGGAAAACTTGAAGGTTTGAAACATGAGGAACAAAGGAATTTGGGACTTGAGAGAGATGAAGGGAAATGGATGTCAACAAGGAAAGTTTAAATTTTTTATATGTAATTCAAAGCTAAAGTTCAAGGAATAGAGAACCAAGGGAAATGGTACCAAGGTAAAGGAAAAATTAGAAATTTATAGAGGGCACGATATTAGGGAAGTTGGAGTGCGGGGAATTAAAGGAAGGAATGGTATCATGAGAAATTCTAAAATCTTTCCCAAGGATAGAGAGGAACCCAATTACCCTCATTATTAATTTGGACATTATAAGTTACCTTCCCCAAAATTACATTCACTCAAGAAATGTAAATTTGGATGCTTTGAGATATCTAGTCCTTCTAAAGTAGCAACTTGTGTAGTTATATTCTTCCAATGAACCAAATAGTATATAATGCTACTATTCCTCAACTTCTTTACCCTATTATCAATAACAATATTAAGTACCAATATGAGCTTTCTCTCATCATCCAAGGGTGGTAGATTTGTTGAAGGTGTGATATTTTTTCCAAAGAACCTCTTGAGGAAAGAAAGAAATAAATAAAAATATGCCTTTTCTCTAGCAACTCTAACTCATATACAACTTCTCCAATTCTCCTTAAAACCATTTAGGGTTCATAAAAGAAAGGTTTGAGGTTTTGATCCCCAATTTATTTTGATGGAATATTACTTGTAAGGATGAAATCTCAAAAAAATCCTTAATTTCAAATGACCTCCTAGTGTGGTATTGATCTACATAAAATGTATATTCTAGGCTAGCTAGAGATGATCTTTGAGTGAATTTAGCATGTCTTGGATTTGCTTCACCAAGTCACTAGCCATTATCACTCTACTATTTGAGATCAATAATTCATAATTTTTGTATGCATCATATCCATATAATTTCACAAATGGATACATACCAATAAACGTATGGTGGGTGGTTTTAAAGTAGTATTATCCCAAGCACAACCATTTAACCATGTTGATTGTTGATAAAAAATGTAATTCCTCAAGTAGCCTTCAAACCACTTATTTACTATTTTTGTTTTCCATCTATTTATGGATGATATCTTGTGCTAAGGGTGAGTTCTATTCAGGCCAAAGAAAATAATTCCTACCAAAAGGATCTATTAAATCCTTTATCTATCACCAACAATATTATTAGTTAAATCATGTATCCTAAGAATTTTTCTAAAGAATAAATTTAGCACTTTATGTGCTTTAAATTTTAAACAAATAGAAAATAAGTGTGCATACTTAGCCTATACACAACAACATAAATTAAATATTTATCCTATACAATGGGAGGGCTTGTGATGAAATATATAGATGTGGTTTCCTAATTTTGATTTGGGATGGGCAATGGTTGAAGCAAGTTTAGTATGCTATGCATTCTTTGATGTGTTTGAGTACATCCTCATTGATGCCCTTCCATGACAACATTTATATAATTTTCCTTTAGGTATTGTACTTTCTCAAGTGTCCTAGTAGTGTTGGGCATAACAGGTAGAAAATTACTAGATAAAAATATGAAATTAAGTGTGAAAGTCTAAAATTAAATATATTCATTGTTGCAAAACTATTCTATTAATTAGAATACCATTAATAGATTTAGAAACTAAAATAAACAACATAAGAAATCATAAAACCACATGAGAACAACAAATTACTCAGGATTCACAAGAGACCATAGTGAGAAAAAAATCTACCAAGAAGGGGAGCCAAGTATGTATTATCTTATTCAAAGAAGTTTATAAAGGAACACACTTATTCACTCTTTCTTTATCTCTAGTACAAATGCACCTATATAATTATGAAATCTCAACAAAAAAATCAAAATAGGATATCTTACCACCATCCCATGCTCCAATTTATAATTTTTTTAGAAGAATGATACTAGTTGTTTCAAAAATAAGAGGTGCACAAAATATTGTAAAACATGGAACCCAAAATGCCTTTACAAAAATAAAGAATCCTACTCCTTGGAATTCCCTTTGGAATGTGTAAATTCATTCATTCCAACATCCCAAGAGAAACCTTTTCCCTTCTTTCCAAGAACACAACTTGGAGAAGCTAACAATCACCTATATGGAATACCAAAATTCACCTTTCCTTCCTGTCCAAGTGCCCAACTTGAGGAGGTAATTAGTTTTTTCATAAGTAATTAATTATCATTTTTGATAGATGCCCTCATCTATTATGAATGCATTTACAAACTATAGGTGGAATAGTATTATAAATTATTTTCCTACTAACCCACTAGATGCCTAAAGAAACCTTGATAAGGATGTTGTAAAAATCTAATAACATAGGCTTTACAAGCTTGATGACACCTTAAACCTGACATTCTCCTAACATCATACATTGTAAATAAATCCATAGGAAACACAAAAATAATTAAGTACAAGAAACGACGAGCATGACCTCCCTACGCTAAAATATTTTTTGTGCTCACAGGCTTGGTAAGGAATCTACATTCTCTCAACTATCAAATTTTCTTAATCAACCTACCTATCTGAAATTATTTACCAAATAAAGTAGCACTAAACATGCACATGCTTTGTCCAAGCATGAAACATTTGATTATTTCCTAACTATATTGCACTTTGACTGTCACACCAAATTTTTTAACATACTCACTCATACGACAAAAAAAATACTTAGGTTTTTACCATAGACGTAAATACAAGCATATGCTTAAAAATAGGATTGTAAAAGTAATCACTTTCATGCATCATTTATTACACATGATCAAATAAGAATGTATAATACAAATTTTGAATTTAAATTATATTAAATGTTAACTTGAAAAATAAGATATAAATTTTCAATTACAATTCATATATGTATTACATTCAAGTATTCAAGTTTACAAAATACAATAATGATACAAGGTTGAGTCTTCCATGTTTGTAAAATGATTTTGTTTCACAAGCCTCAACATTGTCGTCTACAAGAGGGAGAGCATCACCCAAGTGCTTTACCTCCAACCAAAAACTAGTGGTCCTCCACACACCTTCCAACTAGAATTGGCCCTACCCTTCACGAAAAGTATAGGCTAAGGAACCCACAAGTATGCCATCTGAGTTTCTGGCATTGTGTCCTACATAACCAATTGACCATATAACTTTAGACATCTCTAAGTATGAATAAACTGATTGGATATACAATCTGGATCACGCTGAACTAACTAATGCAAGCAAAGAATTTTGCATTACTTTGGCCAAAGTTTTGAAACATATCAACACTTCCTTAAGAAGTGAAGTTGTAATTTCACACACCTCTAACTCAACTTGGAAACCACCTTGACCTAAGGTTTAACACATAACTGATTGTTTGAATTTCTTGTTTGACCTTTCATAAGGATACTTAATCATAAATAATTACTCACTAAGTTGGTAAATGACTAGGATGGATATGTTTTCCTAACTTTGAACACCCATGTTATGTTCTCATAACAACTTGGGACTTGGCTATTGCCACTTGTTCAAGTACTTGCATTCAAACCTTGAGAGTAAACTACTCTCCTATTTTTATGCACATATGGTTTACAATGATAAAAAAAATAATGTCATTGACTCAAGACACTTTGTCTCACATTTAAGTTCTCAACTACTTGTCAATTAAGTATAATATAATAATATTGAACAATAATAAAATATCACTTCTTGTTTTAAAATACTTTAGATTTTTCTATTTTTTTCATGGTTCCAAGCACAAGAATTCAATAATAGTGCTGGATAAATTCAATATAAATACCAACTTCTTTTGTTTGAAAGAATAATATGATGAAGTGTTTGAAAATATTTTCAATAAATAAGATTATAAAACTGATTTCATTCAATTATCTCAAAATGAAAGCATCTAACTCATTTTTTATTTTTATAATATCATAACATAAAATATCCTTTACCCATTCTTTATATAAATATCTATATATCAAATTGAAATTATTTATTTGAGAAAATGAAATAAATCGTTCATTTTAACACAATAGAGAATTAACTTTCTATTTTGTTGTTCATCTCATAATGGAAGAGAAATAAATTAAATTCTTGTTACAAATTGGAAAACTAGATTAATATTTCTCTATTTTAACTTGTATTTATTAGCTTATTGTAATCCTTGGGATTAAAATAAGTCAAACATTGTAGGGGGCGATTTGTTAAAGCTAAGTGTTAAAATAACAATGAAAACTAGAAATAAATATAGGAAAACTAATATTGAAGAGTTTTGTGAAAGTCTTTGATGTAAAGAGTGAAAGGGGGAGTTTTCAGTTTGCCTTTGTGAAGACTCACGTAGTAGAAGTTTAGGGTTTTTAGTTTTGTTGTTTGAAGAAGTCCAAATATCTTTCAAAGGCATGGAATGAAAATAACATTTGGTTGCCCTATTATCTACCCACGTTGCAAGAGAAAATGAGGGAGTTTGGCATGAAGTTAAGGAGTTGAAGAGGTCCCAAACTCATTTAATTTATGTCCACATTACAACAAAATAAGGAAGACTTGGCTTGATGCATGAAAAATGGAGGACTTTCAAGTGCTACAATAGATTATTTCCACCTAATGGACACCTTTAGGAAGTAAAAATATATGTTGCTACTTTCTACACTCTTCTAGGTATGTTCTTGTGTAGAGATATGGAATAAGTTTGTTGGTATGTGTAAATGTAGGGTTCCATTTGAAAACATGCATCCTCGATCAATGTATTGAAAGCTTAAGTTTTGTTTTAAGACTTTCAAAACATTATATATGAACCCACTCTGCCATTTACCTCTAGTATGTTTAAAGAAAAGATCAAACCCTAGTATACCATCCATGCACGGTCAAGGATTATTCCATCATAATGAAAATAAAGGGATAAATGCATGGTAAAAGGAAGATAAATCATGATAGACCCAAAGAGGTAATATAAAGGACAATTGTGTGTATGAAAAAAGACAAGAGTATGCATGAACAAAGACCAGAAATTTAGAAAAATATCGTCCATCTAATCATGCAGGAAAGGCAAGCAATCATGCTTAAGGAAGGAAGGTTATAGAGCATGAGTAAAGTCTATGATTTGAGAACATTTGCAATTGTTTTCTACAGGTTATAAACTAGATTTTCATGTAAAGGTGTCTTTGAATCTCAATGATCAAGTGGATCAAATTCAAGGTCAAAATGTGTAATCTTTCATTCCCTATGAAGTTATTCATCAATAGAAGACATGCATAAACAACAATTATTCTCTGTCAATTCAAATCTAGTCTTTGGGAAATCTTCTTTAGGGTTTAAAGAGATGGTGCATTACAATTCATTTTTCCAACTTTATCATGAGATATATGATAGATTCTTGATTCCATTCAATCTTGAAGACCTTGATAACTTGTATATGCATGAGAACAATGGTTTTGAGTGTCATAAAGGGAGGTGGAAGCCTGAATATATGCATGAAAGTGTTTACCATTGAGGAGGATATTCAATGGTTGTGTCTCTATGAGCTTGTTAAGAGTAACAAGGGTTTATAATAGTACATAATCATGAAATAATGATAAGAAAAATCATGTGGACAACCTCACAAATCACATGCTAAAATAGGGGAGAAGCATTCAGGTAGTTATCTTGGTAAGATGTCTCTTAATCAGATTCCAACCAATGGTTCAACATTATCAACTAGAAAAGGACAATAAGGAGATAAGCAATCTAGAAGAAGGTCATGATCAATGATTATGTAGGACACATGTCATTTCTTTTCAAAACACAGTGAGCAAGAAGGATTTCAGAGGACAATTCAATATGAGTTCTTGAAGAAAGGATAGTTATATTCATGAGTCTTCCATAGTGGTTAAGGATAGTATGCTGAAAAGGAACATTTTAGAGTTTAGAGCCATGAAAGAGAGCATGAGATAACAAAGAAATGGTCACAAAATATAAGGATAACTCCATGATAGTCATGTAGACTATAGAGGAATAGTTTTCATGCTCTTAAGAGGATAGTCTCTTTTAGAAGCTTTGATGAAAGTTGGGCCTCCATTTGTGTGATAGTGATGTCAAGGGACTAAATGCATGATAAAGATATAAGGGTTAGGAGGAGATGAAGGAAACTTGTGACAAGTCATCAAAGGTAAATATGAAACAACATTTGAGCTACAAGGAATCAATGACAATGTCTATGAGATGGCAGGCCATAGAAAATATAGAATATATTGTAGGCCTCTTTATGATGAAAATATTTCATGACTATGAATTGATGATGATTAAAGGCATAACAAAGATGTGAAGGGTTTTTCAAGACAATAGGAGCCATTCATATGGAAAATGAGCTTCACATGACATAGCCAGAAAGACACAAGCAATGATAGTGACCATGCCTGTCTTAATGACTTTGGACTGTGACCAGTCTTTATAACTAAGACCTTATGAAAATCCCAACATTTATTATAATGACCTGTTGTGGTTTATCATGTAATGAAGGCTTTTTATCTTCATGGACAATGATAAAATCTAAATGGGATTGCCATAACCATGAAAGGACAAGGAGACAGTTTACAATGAAGACTAAATTATAGAGAGTCTATAGGTCTATTATGAAGGTAGATTTAATAATAGTGAAGCAATAGTGAGTAAGGCTTACAAGAGTGGGCATAGTGCCAAGGAAGTGGGTCAGTTAACAAGATTGAAGATTATAGTATTAAGTTTAAGGGATAGTCTATGCGAGAGGTTTTGGCCCAGACATCAGACACTTGACAATCTATATGAATATAAAAGACATTAGATTTCCACAGTCCATATCAATGAAATTTTGCTAATTTTGGATTAAATTGTGTGCTAGTTTTTGAATCAATGTTTCGGATCACACTTTGTGATCCATCATTAGGTTGCAAGAAGAGTAGGAGATTGCAGATGAAAAAGAGTTATATGGGAGAGATGGGGCAAAAGTTGCACAAGAATCAAGGGAGTTTCCTAAAAGAAGAAAAAAGGAAAATAAATAAAAAAAGGGCCACAAAAATGAAAAATAATAATATAATAATATCAAATTAAGAAAATACAACAATTCATTTAAAAACATAATATGAAAAGAGAAAACTAAGACAAAAGCAATGGTAATAATATCAAGAGATTAAAATATTTGCAATAATATAGTATTTAACATAGATAAAGGAATATAAAAAATTAGATCTAAGAATAATACAATGATACCAATAATGAAATTTTTTAAGAAGAAGTATTACAAATATTAACCTTTGTAATATTTAAAAAATACAACAATAATATAAAATGTGAAAACTAAGAATAACACAAAGTTAAAAATATCAAAAGATAAAAATGAACTCAATAATATAGAGTCAATTCAATAATGAAAGAATATAAAAATGCAAGAATAATGAAAAGATATCAATAATGAAAATAAAAAGAAAAATTTGACAAAAAATATTACCAAAATTAATCAAAGCAACATATCAATAAGTCAACTTGCAAACAAAAGCCTATACTAATAAGATATAAATTTAAAATGAAAAACATTAATGCAATTCTAACAATAAAAAGATAACCAAATAGAAGACATTACTGGAAGAAAAATAGAAGAGGAACAAATATTATAAGTATATCGCTAATACATATTTTAATAGAACGAAGATAAAAAACCAGAGGAGAAATGATGAAGATAATTAGACTAAAAAAAAAGACAAAGGAAAAGAGAGATTAAAAGAAATAAAACCAATAAAAGAGGGAAAGAATAAAAAATAAAAAGAAAGAAAGATTAAAAATAAATGCAAAGGGAAAGACTATTAAAGAAAAAAAAGATAGGTGACAAAAATTACGAATTAAGCAATCCTACAAAATGTTAAAGTGAGCAAAAAATGAAAACCAAAAAATAAAAATAAAGGATTTTAGAGAGACAAAAAGAGGATATATGACAAAATAATTATATAAAATAATAATAGATGAAAGCAATGAAAGAAAAAAGGGGGAGAGGATTAAGAGGACAGATAAAAAGATAAATTAAGAAATAAGTTAAAAAATCTCCAATAAAGAACAAAAAATAAGAAAAGAGAACAAAAGAGACCAAGAATAAAACTAGATAAAAGGACCTGGGAAGGAGAAAAGTAAGGGGGATAGAAAGAGGAGATGGGATGGGTAGAATGCTACAATTAGGATGAAAGGACAGAGGGAGGAATGCGAGGGAGGAGAGGAAAGAGGAAAGGAGACAAGAGAAGAGAAAGAACAGAGGGAGACGGGGAAAGCTAGGAAGGTGGAGGGACACAAGGAAAGAGGTTAGATAAAAGAGGTTTCCAAGAGGAGCTCAAAGTCCAACCATCATCATGATTAATATTTGAGGGGTGGTTGTTGATCTTAATAGCTTCCTTAAGCTTCCTTTTGAAAAAAATATTTTCAATGGATAAGATTTGGGTGTTTTCAAGACAAATGTGCCATTGTATGAAGTCAAAAGGATAAGGAAAATATCCATCAAAGACAAAAAATAGTGGCAAGGCATAATGAATCCATTCAAATGACAAACCAATCATCACTGTATAGTCCTATGGTGATAATTAAAGCTATAAAATATAGTGAAACTAAGGAGAATGCAAGAAAGGCATAAAAACCAAAGATTAGATTATAACATAGTGAGATGGCAATCCTTTATGTCTGAAGATAAAGAGGGCAGAGTTGCGCACCATGAAAGAAAAGGATAACCATAAAAGAGATCAAGTTGAGGGTAGTCCAGTGTGCTCATTGAGAAGAAAAAGAGGGTGATTTACTAACATTTTAAATGATAGTGCATGAAGAATAGAAGGGCAGTCTCAATCATAAGATGAACAGTGATAAGAATTGAAAAAGATAGTTAGGCCTTGGGGATTGATGGAAAAAAATGAAAATGGTGTGAACATCAATATATTAAAGTCAATTATGATGACATAGTAAACTCATGAGTGTTAGAAGGTGAGAGAGAGGAGGACAGTAGAAAAATCTCCTAGACAACCCAACATTCAAAGAGATGACTGAACTAGAACATGAAGATAGTCTTAAAAGTAAGAGAGTATCAAGGAGGGGAAAAAGAAAATATATTCAAAACCTTGTATTACACCTTAAAGAGACCTAAATAAATCCAAATGCACATGTCCAATATATGTCCATGTGGGATATAAAGGAGCCATA
>VDFB02038113.1:0-89515 GCA_007258455.2 Sequoia sempervirens | reverse complement strand
ATCGAAAACTCCTCGGCTCGATCATTGAAATGACCGTCTGCAATATGAAATACCGTCGTGAGATGCTCCTCCATCGTGAAAATCTTCATTTTGAGTCTCTTCTTCAGGTTCTGACCAATATAACTGACTTTGACTGACAAATATTGACAAAAACTCCATGCTTGACATTGCCCAAAAAACGGTATTTTACAACATTTTAGCAAGGTTTAGACTTTAAAATGCAAAATGCCTTAATGAAGCAAAAAATTTGGTTTGGGTACAACATAAACCAATCTGCCCATCCATCCATCGCTGCCCTAGCAACTACCGAGATACGAACGTGCAACTCCCGGTCCAAGTTTCTCACTGTATAAGTCAAGAAAGCTTCATGAACACGCTTGAAATGATGTTCAGCTCTAGTGAACTCAAGCTGATCATAATACTGGTAGACTTTCTGAACACTGAGAATGCCCACGGTGTTTAGCCCTCGGAACTGACCCTAATAAGCGATCATGTACACGAGATATGAACACATGTGAAACTCATGGGCAACTAGGAAACTGGTGATCTGCCTATGGAGAATATCGCTGATGAAGGATGCCCAGTCATAATGCTCCTGCCCAGAAATGATGTGACCAATAATGTAATACATCCAAGGCTGGAAAAGATTCGCATGTGCTTGTCCTGAGACACGATTCAGGAGTGTGATTAGAATTGCATACTCATCCTTGTATTCACCATGACCCACATTGTTTGGCAATCTGTTCTTCGCTTGTTTTAACCATCTTTCTGCCATCTTCTTCCGACACTTGTCCACATCAACGTCAAATGCCTGCTCACACTGCTCCATGGAAATAACTAGGTTGTTAGGGTGTTGAGGAATGCCAAAACTCCTTTCAATGTCTAGAGGCTTGAGACTGCAAATGACTCGTCCGTCAATTGACACTATCTCACGAGTAGTAGAATTGTAATGCTTAATACAAGCCATCACGAATTCAACACAGTGAACGGAGATAGGTATGGAAGTGGCCTCTAGTAAACCAGACTGCTCAATATTTTGAATGATTGAAGCTTTGATCTTAACAGGATCAAGAACTGCTTCTGGCAACACCTTGTGAAGATATGTCTCAACCAACCTGAGGAAGTGTTGTGACCTTTTCACACATCGCCCCATTCAAGATGGGTACCCCTAATTTTGGCTCCATTCTGGTCTTTTTGGCTTTGGTTTTTCTCTCTCTCTCTCTCTGATTCTTTTTTGATGTCTGCCTTTCGAGGATTGTGTCCGTTTGTGAGCTTAAAACGTGAAATTTTGGCCAAGTCTGAAAATTAGGGTTTCATCTTTCCTGGTTAGTCCGAGGTCAAATGAAGTAAATAAATTGAAAACAGAGCTTAACATTGTTGTCAGTGTGCTTCCAGCAGGCTCCCAGCAAATTTTCATCTAATTCTGAGTACTTACTATTTTTAGTAAGTGTGCAATTATAGGCTGTCCTTCAGCATTTTTGAGATTCCGACAGTCACACCACATTCAGAACACATCAAGTTACTCGCGTGCAAAATTTGAGCTGAAACGGACCACTTTCTATTTTTAGCAGTCCGGCTTCCGGGACAAATTTCAAGGCTTAGACGAAGAATTTTTCAACGGATGTCTGCATATTCCTTCTGGGTTTTTCGAGACCTTCGCGACAATATAACATGCAAAATGAGGTGACAACTTTCAGAGTCCAGCCTTCCGAGACTATTTTTAAGGTTTGCATGTCAGGGTTTTCTTTGCATGTCGGCATATTCTTTATGGGTTTTTCGAGAGCTTCGCAGTGATGTGACATGCAAATGGAGATGGTCACTCAGTAAGGAACTTACTATTTTTAGCAGGTGCATTCCGGCAGCCGCTTCCCAACACTTCAGAATCACGAGCTGATCGCAACGCAATAGAAACAAGAACAAACGGAGACCATTTGATATGCATGCAGAGCAAATTAGGGTTTCCAGCTTCGGGGCTTGAAAAGAGGGGTGAAAAGGCAGAATTTTTGAAAACCGGTGTAAACCACCGCGATCAGTATCCTTCAAGCTATCTGTTGGTAAAATTTGAGATCAAACGGAGCACTTACTATTTATAGTAAGTCATTTTGGAAACAGGCTAAAAATAGCAAACCAGTTGCATGCGCCGATGTTAGCAGTAAGGTCACGTGGTGAGGAGCGCGTCATTCAAATTTCAAGTCAGTCGGAGCAGTGGAGCTATCAGAAGCAGGCAGTTACTATTTATAGTAAATCACCTCCAGAAATATGCTATTTTTAGCAAGTCAGCTTAGAGTAGCAGTGTGAACGGGTTGATGGAGTCATGAGGATCCAGTGTTCAAAATTTCAAATTGATTTGAGCTTCTGAAGTGTGAAAATTGAGAGACTTACTATTTATAGTAAGGCATGGGAAGCTGGCAGAGGAAGGTAAAAAATGTCTAAGTCTGAGTTTCATCCTATAGCCATGCCAAAATGCGCCCACATGCAAGCTAGTAGCATTCAAAATTTTTCTAAGTATGAAATTCATCCTCCTAGAGGCATCAAATGCGCCCATATTAAGAGGAAGTCAAAGGAGTCAAAGATGTTAATCCTCCACACATGCTAAAATGCGCCCTCGAGGAAAAGCTGGTTAAAGTTCAAAATTTTTCTAAGTATGAAGTTTATCCTCCTCCTGTGGCAAAATGCGCCCAAGTTCACAAGAGAAGTCAACAAGTCAAAACACGTTGGGAGTTTCATCCTCCTCCTATAGCAAAATGCGCCCAAACGGGGCCATGTCAAGACAAAAATAAAGAAGTTGAAGAGTCATCCTTCTCATATGCTAAATGCGCCCATGACTAAAAGCAAGTTTGAAAAAATTCAAAGTCAAAAATTTTCATCCTTCATGAGGAGTAAAATGCGCCCAGCCATGCTAAGAAGAGGACAAAAGGATTGACTTTCTTCTCTCTCCTTTGAATGCGCCCATGCAAGAAGAGAAACCAAGGCGTGGTGAAGTTGTTATTCACCTTCAAGTGGGATATGCGCCATGTACAAGATGATAATTGCTAAGGCGTGGGAAAGTGAAGTATGCTAGGTGTGGTGAAGTTGTTATTCACCTTCAAGTGGGATATGCGCCATGTACAAGATGATAATTGCTAAGGCGTGGGAAAGTGAAGTATGCTAGGCGTGGTAAAGTTAAATTTTCCCCTTCAAGTGAGAAGTGCGCCTAGACTTGAAAATTGATATTGCTAAGTGGTGGAGATAATATGCTTGGCGTTGAAATTTAAAGTGTCCTCTTCAAACATAAAATACGCCTAAGGTCATGGAGATGAATATACTAGGCGTTGGTTTTAAAAATATTCTCCATGACATACAAGTGTGATCAAGGCATTAAAATTTTCCAAGTGAATTGATAAAAGGTTTTCTCACCACAGGAAGATGATCGAAGATGAAATAAAAAGTTTTCTAAGGCAAAAAAAAAATGTTCTTCCTTAGGAAAAACGCCTAAGTCTGGCGAAGTGATGAAATTTCTTAAGCCATGAATGGATTGCCAGTGAAGAAGACCAATGATACCAGCTGCACAAGGTCAACAAAAATATTTCTCAAGTCAGAGCAACAGGATTTTCATAGATATGAAGAACGGAATCAAATTTGTTAAAAAAGTTATTTTTCCAAGGTGCAAAATTCAAGAAAATTAAATGAACCCGTTCGTTGTGCACCCATGAGTTCGACGCGTTCTGAAGGAAATTTTCTTCTAGGTATTGAAGATTATCGATGAGGAGTTGATTTTAAAGTCTTCCATGCTTCGCTGCAACCTTCAGGATGAAGATTTTTTGATGGGCACTGGATTGATGAGTTTTCCTAAGGGAAATTTGAAAATTTTCTAAGGCAAAATGAAGAAAATGTGTTTTCAAGGTGAAATTCTCTAGACGATGAATTTGAAAGGAACTACCTAGGTGAATTTGCTCAAATTCTTTGTGAAGATGGTCTTCTTGAGCTAGAGATGAATAAAATCAAAGTTGTCAGAGCTCCAGCAAGTGAAGTGAATTCCTTGAAGAAGATGCAGTTGAAGTTAACACTTTCAAAAGATGATCTTAAAAGTACATCTTTGTATGCCCTTGAGGAAGATGGGTTGAAAATTTGGCTAAGGCATGAAGAATCATGCAGAAGGATGAAGTTAACTAGTGAGGATGATGAACCCTTGGAGATCAAAACATGAAAATCCTGGTAAGTAAAGTGAGTTTATATTATGAAGTGTTCTAATACTCTTCTCCTTGCTTGTTTTGCAGGAGGAACGTCGAGGCCGGGCGGTGATGACTTAAGTAATGAAGCAAATACTTGAAGACTACATTTCAACCTCGAAAGAAGAAAGTTGCGAAAAATGGCTAAGCGTTGAGACTTAGTGACAAAGAAGGAGCATTTTCAAAACTCAAGATGGAGAATAGAGTGGAAGTTCAAGCAAGGTTGAAGAACAACGTCAAGAAGAAGATCAAGAGCAGTTGAACTCCAGATTCTATCAAATTTTATTATCTGAGGAGGCAATCTTAGAGACTCTTTTACCCTCCTCCAAGCGATCAACAGAATTGGCTGAACGCGAACAACAGAGCAGTATGAACGCATTTCAAGGCTGGAATCTTCTAGAAGATGGTGGCCATTAATTGCTCATTTATTGCCCCACTCTCCATTATGGCGGTTTTTAGGGCGAATCTTGTTTAGGGCTGAGGTGGGACAATCTGAGCCATCCAGTCAATTGTAATCTGAGCTGTCCGTTGGACTTGGCCATCTATAAAAGGGGAAGTCCCCCTCATTTGTATCTCATTAGATTAAGATCAGAGTTAGGATAGCAGAGAAGGAGTAGAGAAATTGATAGAGTAGAAAGTAGAATAGTTTAGATTGAAAAGGAAGGAAAGTCTTCCCTTTGAATTCTTTGTAAGAAGTTGTCATGAATGCTTTCATAATAAAAGGATTTTCATTGATGGTGATGTCTTCTTTGTTATGAGTAGTTGTTGAGGCTTCTTTGTCCTTCCAATTCACGTAGCATCTTGAAGTAGCTTAAAGTAAAGTAGATTTCATTTCATGCAAATACTTAGTAATTGTGGAATGTGGTGCTCGATTTGAACAATACTTCGCTTGTCCATACCACTAGCGGGCTCGTTGACAGTGGGTTCGCCTTGCGTGGTCAACTGGAACTTTGTGAAACTTAACTTCGATTATGGTTTATATGTTGGCATGCGTCATTGTGATGATGTCTTCATGCTAGATCGTGATTTGAACATCTTGTGTCACTCCTCTGAAGATTGCACCAGTTCCGCAGAAGCTGTCCGAAGTGAGGCAAAACGGAGCTTGGTTGAAGTCTGTGAGAATTGATCGTCATGTCCCACGCCTTAGAGTAGAACATAAGCTTCTTAGGCCCTACACCCTTTTAAATTCAATTCATTTCCGGTTAGAATTAAGAAACTTGCGCTCACTTGCCAAATCATTTTAATTACACGAAAGCCCTTAGTCCGCTATCTGCTGTCAACTGTCGAACAATTGTGTAAGTCCCCTTGAAATACCAGCAAAATCACATCAAGCCAACTGAGCCTATTCGCACTAAAAGAACCTTGGAGTTAAATGCATGATCTATCTCGCAATCTTAGCATGCAGGAAACTTTGTTCAAGAGAGGATAGAGTATCCGTTGGGAAACTTTATTCTGTGTTGGTGCGGTCGCAAAAACCACCTCAACAGGAAGTCATGAGTAAGGACTGTTTTGGTCCTGTATTCGAGCTGAGTGAACTGCATTTTGTAAAGTGCCTGACCAAATCTGATATAAAAACAGTGAATTGCAGCCTTGGTAATTTTGTCAAACACTTGTCTTGTAACCTTCTTGGTTGTTGATTTTGTTTCCAGTTTGTTGTAGAGTGGTTTTTGATGCTTGTAAATGATGTAGAATGCTTGAAAATGAATGTAAAGATGACTAAGCAAGTAATTAAAATGATATGGAGCTCTTTTTGTATTTTTCAAATGCATATACATGAATTTCTACATGCAAATGCACACCTACAGCCAAGAGGCATTTTCACAAACACTTAGCATGAAAACTAATTTAGTGATATGCAAGGATATATGAAAGATATTTTGACAAATAGATTGCATACAAACTCCTTATCTCTCCAATATGATATTGCAAATATGTGAAAGTGATTACAAGTTGTTCATGAAATGCAATCAGACCTTCTACATATGGATTTCGACTCACTACTTCAATATGTTATGACTGAAACTGAGTGCCCAACTGCTGTGACTGAAAATGACATGGCATATGCAATTATATTGCACTCTATATGACTGAAATTACATTGATAAATTGCTGATTACATCAGCCAATGACTTCTATGTGAAAATATGATATTATATGCAATGCAACATTGAAAATATGGAACCTGATTTCTGAAGCAGCCTCAGAAAATACTTCAAATCTTCCTTTTGGTGATGCCAATGCTCTCAACCTTGAGGCGCCTGATGTGTAAACCACCCAGCAATGAAGTAGAATTTTTATTTGATTTTTATTGAGCCTCTAGCCACCAAATCGTCCCCCTTGAAGAAGCCGCCCCTGCTGCTTGAAAAGATTGATGAATAAAAATAATTCCCAGCTGTAAGCCCCTCCAAAATGCAATAAAAATGATTGTTGACCTAAAAGCAATTGATCCCTCCAATACCCATAAAAATCTGGTCACTTATTTGTGAGCTGGAAATGAAAATGCAACTTTCTCCATGACTGATCTGCAGACTGTAACAAAATTGCAGACCTCAGAATAAACCCAATTTCACTCCAAAATTGTCTTCCAATGATTGCATTAAGTCCAAAGTGAGAAGTCTGAAGTAACTCCTCCACAATTCCAACTAGGGTTGGTGTTGCACAACCGAAATTGGCAAACTAAGAGAATTTTACTTCTCCAGCTGTAACAAGCATTCAAACTCTCCAATATGCAGAAAATATAATTGACTCCAGGATATCTCAGATGCCCTCCAAAAGCCCCTTATAAAGAATTGACAAGAGATTTCAAGAAGCTTCTAGAATAAATTATTATTTTATTCTTTTAAGTGACTTTTAAATATTATTTTATTTTTAGTCACTTTAATATTAAATTAATTAAATACAAGGTTACTTTTTAATATTTTAGTTTTAATAACCTTATAAGTAATTAATTTAATATATTCCCCTTATTGCTCCAACTTGGGGACATGACACATTCTGAAAAATTCGCCTGTTGATTGTGAACTTGACTGTGTTCTGACAAGATTTCTGGAAGCTAAAAATAGCCTGCGAGAGTTAAAAATAGCCTTTCGAAGAATTATTTTCAGCAAAAAATCTGAGATATGGGTTTTGTCCAGAAAAGAATTCTAAGACAACCCAGAATATCAGATTTGCGAAAATTCAACTTCTACTCGACCATACAAAGATTTTTCAGTTGAGAAAATTAGTAACTCGATAACGAATGCTCTGAAGTTAAAAATTCCTGAAAAATCAAGCGCACGATTTCAACTCGAGGTAATTATATAGAAATGATCTAGATGTTTGTACTTGTAGAATTCGCCAATTTCAGGAACATGCGAATGGCAATTTGAGAGAAAACTGAAATACAAGGATGAAAAGACGTTTTTGTATGTTCTTTTCCTATGAAAATCGCCCTTGATCTCTTCAAATTGCTGACAATTATGAACTTTGATCTGCAAAAAAGATATGTTAGATAAAATCACCTTTGGAATTTGATTAGGAATTCGCCTTTGAACTGGAAGAATTCGCCTTTGATTGAAAACCACGAATTTTCTTGAAATTTGTGCCTTTGTTTCTTAAGGAAATACGCCTTGGGTCCTTGAAGAATTGAATTCACTTTAAACCTTTATTCTTTGAGAATTTCGCCTTTGTAAACTGAAGAATTTGCGAATTCCTTTTGAAGTTGCGCCTTTGTCTTTGAGGAAATTCGAATTTCTCTTGAAATTTGAATTTGCTTGAAAACTGAAAAATTCGCCTGTGAGAATTACGATTTGGCTTTTCAAAATATGAATCTCCTTGAAAAATACGAATTCTCTTGAAAACATGAATGATAAATGAAGATGGCGCCATGTTTAAATAAGAAGAAATTCGCATCAACTTAGTAACTGCAAGAATTCAAAACCCTGACAAAAATAGGAGACCTTTGATTGGACCCCTTTCAGTTGAACTGCCACTGACTAGAAGTTCAAAAATAAATAATAATAAAATATTCATTATCATGCAATTTGAAAACTTAGCATAAAGAGGGCGCCAATCTTAAGAAAATCGCCATTTAGTGCTAAAATGTAATAATAAATATTAAATATTATTAAACTTTAGTTGACAATTCAGAATGAAGCTTTGAGATTCACCGTTAGACTTCACCGATTCCGAAAAGTCAACTCTTGAGCTCATAGGCATCCATTTGCTCAAGTTATCACACTTTTTACTAACTTCCTATTTTATAGCTGATAGCAAAGTCACGACTGGCCAATTTCAACACTGATTGCTGAGTGACTGGGTAATGCTGAGACTAAGCTGAAGAATTCATCGGATAGCCTACTAAACAAGGAAAAAATGTCTGCTGGGAGACACTACTGCAAAATCCATTGTTTAATCCCTTGAAAAATTAGGCGCCCCTGATTAAATTCATTTACGGGTTCCAGACTTAACCATTTTCCAAAACTGCCATCTGACACTTCAAACGGCTGCTGACGGCGAATGGTGAACCCTGCTGACAGGAAACGAAGCTCACTGCATGCCGAAGACATTCTGCATCCAACGGATATATGCACGACATCTGAAAGCTGTGTTAAGGGCCTCAAAAGTAAAAGCGCCCCTGGCTCTCAATGCACTGACACCATTTTGACGGAAGTCAAACTTCCAACCAAATGCCCTACTTCGACCTCTGATATCTTGAGCTGGGATGACCCGATTCAGGCACTATCTGTTTTAACGGACAGCCAGAAGGGCCCACAAGAGAAGTCTTTAGAGGTGACGAAGCAAGAAAACTGCTTCTAAGACCTCAAAAACACCAGTGCGTATTTTATTTAAAATATCCGCTCCATACTTAGCCATTTTCCGGACGTCTTCTCTTTTCAGCATTTCGCCAAAGACCTCGCACGTACGAGCGTTTGCCAAATCCCGAAGGCTGACGGCTAGGCTCGTTGAATAGATAAAGTAATTACGCTCGAAAGCCGTGAAGACTTCGAACGCGAACGACCTCATCTGACAAGCCTAAAGGCTAGGCGCCTCTGGACTATAGAAATACAATGAAAATCTTATGTTGGTCTGCCCGTGAAATTACGTGCTTGGTAGAACCTTTGCCACGATCACCTGGAATGTCGGATCAACAAGCTGAATGGTGCATTGCGGAGCTAGGCTAGGTTAGTACTAATGTTAGGAAGACCTCATCTGCAAATTCACGCATCTTAAGGGTCCTTTTAACCAGCGCCCCTGAGCTGTAGTTGCACTGGGAATCAATGGAGAAGCTCTGAAACGTGAAAACTCCATTATAAGCTGATCTTTAGACGACGGCTGCCGAAGCTCTGGGACTCGGGTGACTGCGTTTAATATCTCGTTGGACGAGCAGACTAGTCGTGAACAGATTGACTATATTAATCATCAGAAATACCAGAATCTACCCCCTCTTTAAGATGGGTGCCCTCAAGCTGTAGTTGCGCTTTTGCCTGAAAAGAACAATTTTCTCATCTCTAGAACTTTAGGAATTTCAACTTCTGACACTGTTTGCCGGAGCTGCAGGTCTCGAAAAGCTTCGCTGGATAGCTCATCGGATAGCCAGACCAATTCTGAAGAGATTGACTGTATTCATGAGCATTTTCAACAAGATCTTGACCTTCAAAAAGAAGGGCGCCCCTGGGTTATAGTTGCGCTTTCTTGCTTTTCCTCTGAGAAATCTTCATAATTTAACCATAAAAACATCATCTTGATCACTGAAATGACTGTGTACAACGTGAAACGCCGTCGTGAGATGCTCCTCCATCGTGAAAAGCTCCATTCTGAGTCTTTGCTTCAGGTTCTGTTCAATAAAACTGACTTTGACTGACAAAATATTGACAAAAACTCCATGCTTGATATTGCCCAAAACTGTATTTTACATTATTTTAGCAAGGTTTAGACTATTTTATGCAAAATGCCTTGATGAAGCAAAAAATTTGGTTTGGGTACAACAATGAGCAAGCATGGAGCGGATGACAAGGCACGCAAAATGATGCACAAAGTGGACAGAAAGAGGTTTGGAACGAAATTGGCAAGTTTCGAGGTGTTTGGAAGAAAAATTGGTCCAAGTGTAAGGGTGCTGAAAATAAGCGCCCTTGCACTTGGAGGGAGCTGTCTTTGGTGCAGGGGTGCTGAAAAATAGCGCCCTTGCACCTAAGAGTTAGAAACTTGAGGAAATATGTCAGGGCGCTGAATTTCAGCGCCATGACACTTTTCACTGTGAAGTTGGCAATTGATATGGCACTGAAATTGAGTGCTTCAGCATTTGGGAAGAACAATGAAAACATAATATAATGATTTCTAAGAACAATGCTTTGGCAATTTGGAAGTATTGAAAGGATTAAAATCAACACTTGAGAACACATATTGAAGTGCATTAGATCTTCATTTTATTGCCATGGTTTTTATGAAAAGTGTAGTGCAATCTTACTCACAAAACATGAGTTTCTTTCATTGTTCATTTCAAAGTATTGACAAAGAATCATGTGAGGAGATTAAAACGCGCGGGTAAGATCGACCAAAGCAAAAGAAAAGAAAACGCGTATATGTAAGAAAGCCACGCCCAACACAAACAATGGAACAACATTTGCGTGTTTAGCAAAGGGGAAAGAAAGAACGCAATTAGGGTAAGAAAGGAATGCCCATGCGTATAGATAGAAAGGAAAGAAAGAAAAAGCGTGGGTTTATTTAAAAATGCATTTACAAATCACAAAACATTTATCAAACAAACACCAAGTGTGAAGGAGAGAAAGGAAAGGAGAAAAGAACAACATACCTAAACCAAAACTCGAAACCTAGCTCGACCAAGAAAGAGGTCTATATAAAAATGCGTTTTTGGATGAAGTGGATGTGCGCCCAGCAAAGAGAAAATAAGTTGAAGATCATATTTGATGAAAATGAAACATAAAATCACTTTTAAGTGATTGGGAAACATCAAAAACCTAACTCAAGTTGCACATTTAATTGAGGCATAAAAAGTGACACGATAAGCGAAAAATGCAAAATACATGAAGAAACGTGCCTAAGCCAAAAATTGGCTAAGTCTGGCAACAATGTGTTAGAGTGCACTTTTTTAGCGCTTCTGCACATTTTGACAAATCACTTTCATGCAGGGGCGCTGATTTTTGGCGCCCTTGCACTTTCAACACTTAGTCAAATTTTTAACATGGGCAAGAGTGCACTTTTTAGGTGCAATTGCATTTTTCACAATTTGACTGAGTATGAACAGTGATACTTCGCAAAGGAGCTTGTTTCAAATGTCTTTGCGAGGCGAACATAGGGGGATGCTCAAACTGACTATTTGAGGCTTTGGAACGTATTTCGAGGTGGCTTGAAAATCACCTCATTTTGTGTGCTTGAACTTCACGAACCTAGGAAACGGGCAAGTTTCATAGGGGGGTTATCCGTGGAACGAGCGCTGCTAGATTCCGTGATAACAGACTCCTCTAATCCTGAAGAATCCTTCTCTCTGAATGCTCAAGAGTTGTGCTGTAGGTAGAACTTCTTCCCTTCCCTTTTATGACACTACGGAAGCATTATCTTCCTCCTTCCCTTCCTCATCAACCTGTTGTTCTGAAATTTCAAAATCTGATTCGTCCGCATAGTAGTACTCCAACTGATTCATTTTGGGCTTAAGAGGACACACATGTCCCCTTTCATACGGTCCTTTGCAGGTGAAACATAGTTTTTTCCTTCTCAAGTCTTGGAGGGTTTCGTCACTGAGTCTTTGGAAATGTTTCCTTTGCTGGTCTGAAAAGGTATTTGGTGCTTTATCCTTTGATGAAGAGAATGGTTTTTGCGGAAATTTTGTTTTTGGGGCAGCAAGCTCCATATCTCTCGCCTTATTCATAGCATCCTGTAAGTAAGGTGGATCAAAGGATTTGATCCAACCATGTAAGGGTTCTAAGAGACCCTCATTGAAAAGCACTACCAACCTCCTCTTTGATATTCCCGTGACCATCACAGATATCCTCTGAAACTTTGAAATAAAGGCCTCTAATGTCCCAACTTGCTTAAGCTGTGCAAGTTCTCGGAAAGAAACCTCAGGATCTCTTTTGTCAAATCGCTCAATGAGTTTGTTAGTAAACTCATCATAAGAAACAATTGACTTATGACCCAATGTAATCAAACCATGGTACGACCACTCATTAGCTACGCCATCCAGGTGAAGTGTGGTGAACTTGATTGCCTCTTCTTCAGCCATGGGCCTCAAAGAAAGGAAGTTGTCCAACTTCTGAACCCAACCACGTGTGGTGCAACGATGCCGTCCACTGAAATGTTCCAAATTAATCTTACTGCATGCTGGAAATCTTTGGTGCTCTAGTCTCAAGTCTGCCAACTACCATTGCCCTCTGTCTCCTCTGGTTCAAGAATTGGTCAAATGTCAACATATTCCTGATGTCAGTAGGAAATGAAGTGTACTCAGTATGGCTGGTCCTAATCTCATCGACCATGTTGGTCGCCTGCTCCGGAGGTTGTTCTTGCTGAATAGGGGTCTCAACCCTCTGTGTAAAGGTAGGCTGCAAAGGCCTAGCTGTGGTATTGATAGAAATCCTTGACCTCTCTTCAGATTGAGCAGTAGAACTACTGGGGCTGTCATGTTGTCCTGTGTGACCAAGATTAGGGACCTCGTTCGTCTTATGCAAAAAATCTGCCAACATGTCCATCATAGTGTCAAACTTTTGCTCTCTCTTGGCATCTGGGCTAATGGAACCTGAATGCGCTTTGTCTTTGTCTCCCATGGTGCCTACAATACTTTCACTGTCACTGGATAAAGTTCTTGTTATTTCCGGTGAATGGTGAATGCCTAGAACCTCCAAGATGGTTTCTCCCTTTGGGACCTATGGAGGATGCCACGGTCGTGAACCCCTGTGATAAGTTTGTTCTTTATCACTCATGAATTAACCTCACAAGATATTAAGCGCTCTGATACCATTGAAGCAACCACTGTGGTGTTTGAATCTGACCTTTTGATTTCTATGTGTTTTTTGTTTATTTGTTTTTGGGAAGTTTTGATGCCGGAAGTGAAAATGCTTGAAATACACAAAAATAGGAAAGGAATGTGTGAAACGAATGAAGCCTAGTTGATTTTTATTGAGTGCAAACACAAATAAGACATACCATTTGCTGGTAGAGAATTTCATAAGTCTGATTTTTATTACAACAGCCTGAATGGCAATCATTTTCCAACGCCTAGGTCTGATATGCTAGAATTTCACGTTAGAATTGATGAAGATCCATGGGGAATAGCTGGGTGCCACCTATGAAGGAGAAATTGGGCCAAAAGACAAATCACCCTTCCTTCTAGCTTATACACCTCACAAGGACAGTACGGCCTTTCTCAGCTGAAACATGTGCAAAATCAGATGTGACTTTTGCTGCTCTGATTTCTCAGGAAAATGGTAGTCAATGGTGTGCCTAGGACATGTGCAATTGATTAGAAGGACAGCCTTGAAATCTCGATTCTTGAGCTTGGAAGGACAAAACCTTCAAATCCCATGTGCTGGTTTATTGTTGGTAATTTGCAACTAATTAAATTATCAAACCCTTGTTCTAGATCTGCAATGCAAATCACAAAGACCTGGTTTATTCTTCAAAGCAATACACAATTTTATGGTCAAATGTTGATCCCTGTGTGAGACCAATCAAGTAGGATCCTTGGATGGTTTTGCATGCTTGTAGAACTTGTTCTAAAAGAGGGTATCCATGCTCAGTTAGCCATGAAAGAAACTTGCAGCAGCAGCAGCTCCAAAATATGTAATATTCTCCAAGATAATCAATAATGAACTCAAACCCTTCCTTATGGAGTTTGGACGCCACTTTTAGGGTTTCTCACCTTTTTGAAAAGTCAACAAAATATCACACCTTTTTGACAAGTCAATAAAATATCTCCCCTTGAAACACAAGCTCATATGATTTAACATTATAACATTTGTTCAAGTGACTTTTCACTTAAATATATCATAAAGTGAATTTTCACTCAAATATTTCATAAAGTGACATAATATTTCTTTTAATAAAGTCAGTTTCACGTTATGACATTAAATTAGGAAATCACTTAATAATAGAATATTATTATGTAACGTGACTTGATAAATCCATAACTCTTGGCTTGGATGTTGAAATGAACCCTCGTGAGTTTCCTTGGATCAAGAACAACTACAATTGTGCCAACACAGACACCAAAAGTCACTTACTAAACATAGTAAATAACAAGGACAAGTCCTAAAACCCCTCAAAAAGATTCCCTAATCATCTCGTTAGCCTACGGGAACCATAGTGATAGGCTAACTCTGTTCCTCGAGCCATTGGCTAGAAAGGGGACATCACATTCTTGGAACAAGAAAATTTCATAAGGCCACAAGCAGAATCCTCTTCCAACCCCAAATATTTAAAAGAGGAATCCGACATCATACTTTCCACAGGAGATTTCCCTTTATTGTCTTCCTTTTGCACCTCCTCAGAGGAAGTAATAGACTCTAAAATAATAAGAGGAATATGATTCTTTTTCCACCAACCAAAATGATTTTTCTTGTTATTCAAACAACTCATTGTAGTATGGCCCAGTTTAAAACAACAATGACAAATAATAGGAAAGTCTTCAAATTCAATCTACTGCACCCAAACTCTATATTTGGAAGATAAAGTAATTCGAGTATAGAGCACCTTGTTTTTCTCCACAATCACACAAAATATAACAAACAACAAACACTTTTTAAACTTTGTGATCGGATTAGTAGCATAATATTTCCCAAAGTATTGGAAATAATCATTAAAACATTTTTACTCTAGAACTCCAAAGGTAGCCCTGACAATCTAACCTAAATAGGAAACTTGAAAATTTGAAATTATTATCATTCATTGGATTAAAACCTAGAGACCAATTTTTAAGACAAAGGCCATTCTGTCCTAAAAGTCAAGGACCTTCAAGAAGAGTCCTTGAGCAATCTTCTTGATTAGAAAAGGAGAAGAGGAAAAAATTATTCATCATAGTAGCTACCTAAGCCTAACCTCTTAGTTTCCAACTCCGAAGCACCCACCTTTTGACAGAATCAATGTTGGGACAATTGCCACAAAATCTCCCAACAAGTGAATTTCTAAGCCAAGTTGACGATTCAGCAATAAGAGAAGCAAGGATATTAATTTGAATCCGTCCCTCCACTTTCCCACAACAGAATCCCTAGAGTAATCACCCTCTCTAGAACAACCATTATTTTCCTCATAGGCGGCACCAACATCCTACAATATGCAAGCAACCTCTCCACGAAGTTCCTCAGAAACTCTAGGTGAAACAGGAACAACAAGAGGGGAAACAACCTCCACCCCATTACCTTCAAAAACAATCTCAAATTGAACTAAATCAGCACCAACCACCAAATTTTTAACCTCCGCAATAGGAGATGAAGAAACAAGAACAACGATAGGAGAAGAAGAAACAACACCCTTCTCAACAAAAACGGGTCCTCAACAGACGAAGGGGAGAAGAAATCCCTTTCATAGACCCTTCTCAACAACACCCGCAATAGGAGAAGAAGAAACAAGAACACCCTTCTCAACAAAAGACGGGTCCTCAATAGACGGAGGGGAGAAGAAATCCCTTACATAGACCCGAAAAGGAGCACCATTATGGGTCTCCACTGCATTCTTCCCAACCACCTCATGCCCTTGTGCATTCCTACGAGCCTCAAAAAGAATATCAAGAAGAAGTTCATCCTCCGTAATAGGAGATGAAGAAACAAGAACAACGATAGGAGAAGAAGAAACAACAACACCCTTCTCAACAAAAGACGGGTCCTCAACAGACGGAGGGGAGAAGAAATCCCTTACATAGACCCGAAAAAGGAGCACCATTATTGGTCTCCACTGCATTCTTCCCAACCACCTCATGCCCTTGTGCATTCCTACGAGCCTTAAAAAGAATATCAAGAAGAAGTTCATCCTTCTCTTCAGCCAAATCGCTCACCCAAACATCTTCCTCAAAAACAACCTCCGCAATAGGAGATGAAGAAACAAGAACAACAATAGGAGAAGAAGAAACAACAACACCCTTCTCAACAAAAGATGGGTCCTCAACAGATGGAGGGGAGAAGAAATCCCTTACATAGACCCGAAAAGGAGCACCATTATGGGTCTCCACTGCATTCTTCCCAACCGCCTCATGCCCTTGTGCATTCCTACGAGCCTCAAAAAGAATATCAAGAAGAAGTTCATCCTCCTCTTCAGCCAAATCGCTCACCAAAACATCTTCCTCAGAAACAACAGAATCAAAAACTCCATCCTCACAATACCCAAGGCAAATCTACTAACGCAGGAATAAGGAGAGAAATCCACCGCTAGAGTTTGTGCCATATCCAATGGCAAGCTAGCAGAAAAAAATCCTCCTTAGCACCTTCATGCGCCCAAACAACTTCCTCCTTTGTGCCATCAAGCACCCAAACAACTTCAGGAAGGAAGCCATCATCCTCTAAGCCACCGTCTCCATCCTTTGAGCCATCATCTCCATCCTCTGAGCCACCATCTCTATCCTTTGAGCCGCCATCTCCATTGTTGGAAGGAGCCCGTGCTGCTGCTAGGGTTTGAGAGCTAGACATCGTCACCATTATTGTATACTTTTATTTTTAATAATATGTTGATCGTAATGCTTGGATTCTAATATATACTATGTTGTTTCTACTTTCTAGTACATTAATTGAATTTCTATGTTTAGCAGTAAATCTTAGATTATTTGTTTGTTACGATCTACTATGTTGAACATTAATCCTTAATTTTATTGCCTATGTGTTTATAAATAAGTAATTCATTCTTTTTGGCTTTCATTATCATGAAAAAGAGCAATATTGCAAGATTAATTATGTGCCAACTAAGAGGAGTACTTGTTTGTACAGGTTACTGACACGAACGGAAAAAGAAATAGCAATCGTTTCGCACAAAGGCTTTTTAATACACACAATGGCCCTCTTTGGGAAGGATTGTCATCCATTGGTTAGAAATGAGATCCACAAAGAGTAGGTTACTATATGAATAACATGAATGTGGAGACAATAAAATTACTTCAAGAATTTTGCATCTTCAGTTGCAGTTATTGGACTGATCTAGTTATATAAGAAAATTTAATTGTTCATTTCTTTTTGGAATGGAAACAAAATAATTACTTAATGCATAGACCATAGGCATATGGGCGAGTCCTTTGTTCAAAGATGAACTAGCTGAGACAATATGGTATTCTCTTATTGTTTCTTATTAGCAAAGTAAAGAAATATTATTTCAGTTCATGGTCAAAAACAATGGTTGTACATGCAATACATAAAGCTGCAGAGAACATCCTTATTGCTGATAGATATTATCCTTAAAGCTGTCAAGGAAAGATATATGAAGGGCAGTATATAGGACCTCAATCCCTCCTCTATTTATACTTCCCTTCTAAGTATCTGCAAAATATTTACATTGATAGCATAGACAAGTCTACAGATGAATTTACATTTAAAAAAGAGGTGTTTTTGGCAGATAGTTCATTGTAAGCATAAATAACATAAACTGAAATGTCAATTGGAAGAAACCCTCCAAAGAATAGCAATAGAGCTCCTTTTTGATACCCATTTTATGAAATTTTTAGGGAAGAGGTTAACCCAAAATAGTGTGTACATAGCTGGAATGAACAAAGACCTTACCAACCATCCAACATGATTCCAATGAAAAACCTATGGTCATGCAGTAATCATATAGAGAATCTATGCAAAGTTTGGTTAAAATCAATGATCAGAAGTAGGTATTGAAATGTTCAAAGCATCAACTTTCATCAATATTCAACTTGCTTCGAGATTATATCAATGATTTCTGAATGCAATATTTTTTATCAATTAAAAATGCCATTGAATTTTACAACAGGATAAGTAGATTGCCCTAATTTGAAAAAAGAAAGTGATAAAAACGTATTTGCAGCCTGGGCACAATATCAAAACTTGCAATGATTACAAAAATATATGAAAAAGAGAAAGCAATAAAGGAGAGGAATTTTATCATGGGAGTGAGATGTAAAAATGCAATTGGCAAGGTGTTGGCATTTAAATTCACACCTCTGGAATGCGGATTTGAAAACGGACAGCTATGCACAGATAAACTGCTCTTCAAATTAGGAGGGGAAGCTCCCTCTTGCTGATGGTGTTTGAAAGAAAGTAAACTAAAACTAAGTTGCCTATCTTTTTGATCAGCTTAGAGCACAAGGTTTTTTAAACACAAACGCCGCAGCTGAGATTTTCTGATAAGAAGTTCAACTACGACTAACTTAAACTAAAGACATTCCTAACCTCTCAAGTAATAGCAGAGCAAGAGAAGTTAGAAATTAACAAGGTAGATTCTCTGACAAAAATACTTCAACAATCTCTCTTTCAACGAACACCTACACACTTCACTGCAAGCTGAAATAAAGATCATAAAAGTAGAACACTGATAACGGAAATCTGAGATTTTAGACCAAGGCAAAAGAGGCTCATGATTTTATTACTCAAATCTCTAAAACAAAGCTCACTTCTAACATGCCTTGAACAAGAAATTGCAGCTAAGGAGGCTTGCAAACTTATTCTTAACACAATAGAAAACAACAATCTTACTAACTCCTTGTTGGCTAAAGAGGCTCAACAATTTGCTTATCACAACACAAATGAACAATACTTGAGCAACAAATAGAAGGCACAATAGGCTCAGCGTTTTGTTCTCACTAGCACGGTTCCTAACTAAGTGAACTGAAACTGAATAACAATTTGCTGCAATTCAGGCTCGCAATTTGCTATGACAATAACCGTTAAAGAAACTAAATGAGCAAAGGCTCTTATTTATAGAGAAGCAGAGGAGTAGGGAACCCTAAAATCTCCTTGCTTTCACAATCTAGGGCTTGCTCAGCAAGCAAGCTTTATTACTAAATCTAGAAAGATAAAACCCTAGAAAGCAGAAAAAGCGGGAAACGCCAACTATTACATCTTATCTTCTTTCTATTCTCAAAGAATGGATAAGGATTATTCCAAGAATAGAAAGAAAGCGGAAAGAAAGCTTCTAGAAGAAAGCTGCTTTAAAGCTCGATCACATCCGCTAGGAAGTTAGAGATTGTGTCCCGATTCGGTGCATCTATGCCATCAACAACAAAACACCGCTTTTCAAGAATATCTTCAGCATGCAATAGATCTCGGAAATCTTCGACCTCATTGGCCGCTTTATCGAACTTTGCTGACATCACTGAAATATGGCCTATCCTTCCGCCAACTGGACTGCAACTATGAACAACATTCTGGAACTGATTTTGCACCTCCTCAAGCCCGACGTAGGAACCGTCTTCAAGACTGTACTAAGAGGGGATCTCTATGACGAATTCGCTGATGAAAAGAAGAGCTTCAACCACCCTTTGTCTGTATGTGATGAACTCTTCGGATATCCTCTCATAAGTTTTAACTTTGAAAACATGGCGCTCTCTCCAAGGCATGTAGATCGAACACTGGCTTGACATGATGCAAGTCTGTCTCAGCTGTTTTGATGTAATTGTGAAAGAGAGCTGATTCGGACTTGAAAACATTATGAGTGTACTCCATTTCAGAAAATTCGAAGAATGACTGTAAACTCGCCTTGTTTCAGACAAGTCTTGAACAATTTCTATTTTTAGAATGCTGATTTTTGTGCTCCAACGGACAAATTTTTGAGAAATTTTTCTGAGATATGGGTTTTGTTCAGAATATCGATACAAGACAACCCAGATCGTCCGTTTTTGAAAAACTTGGATTTACCCTGAAAAAGCAGCAAACCCTAATTTCTTCAATTTTTCCCGAAAAAAGCTGGTATCTGGGTTTTGTTCAGAATATGATTAGAAATGGACCCAGTTGATTGGATTTGCAAAACCTTGATGTTTGATCGAAAAAGCAGCCAATCCTAGGTTTTTGAACTTTCTTGAAAAAAGCTGCGATATGGGTTTTCTTTAGAAGACTGATTGGAAAGGACCCAGATGGTTGAGATTTGAATGCACTGAGGTTTTCACTGACATGCAAGATAAAAGCACTTGCTGCAACTTGATGAAGTTCTTGAAAAATTCTTCAGAAGATTGAGGCAAAAAGACCCAGATGACTGAAAAATTGAAAGCCTTAGCCTTCAGCTTGAAAAATTTGATCTTCTGGAACAAAAAGAATGAAAATCAAAGGTTTATGCTTGCTGGTCTGAAAAAATCTGATGTAAAACCAGCAACTATGGATTCTTGAATCACAAAAATTCTTCAAACTTGCTGCTCCAACTTTCTCCTTTGGATGCTACCTGCAAAAATAATGAAAAATACATTGAAAAGAAGAGTTAAATAGACTTAGGTTTTGATTTAGGTTTTGCTTTCTTTTTTGCATTTATTTCAAAACCCTAAATCTCAGCCCTTTGAACTTGGACGCCATCCTTCTCTTGCAAATTTTGAAATTTGAAAACTCTTGAAAATTCTCCTAAGGCATGAAACTTTAGGCACCTATCCTCAAGAGGGGCGCTTATTTTCACCAGTGTTAGTCAAAATTTCAATTTTTTCAACTTTTCTCCCTTTTGACGTGCTACTTCACCTCTGATTTCTCGTTGACAGATTTACCCGACAGGCGAGTTGAGTGGTCCACGGCGGAGTCTGACTGAAACTGAGGAGGATGTTCTGGAGGCACCTCCTGTTGAAAACTTGATTTTGACCTTCGAATTCATGAGAGGCTTTTCCTTCTAGGGGCACTCAACTTCTTCAGTGTTAGCCATTTTTCTGATTTCCAAGTTCTTCCTTCTCCCTTTGATTTTCTAATGAATCCTCGATTCCGGGAGCTACGCTGATCCGACTGACTGTTTGAATGTTTCGTTGGATAGGGAGACTGATTTTGGTGAGACCTTCTTGGATGCTGCTTCTGCAAATTCCATTATTATGAGCTTCAAAAGCTTGGGCGCCCTTCCTTAACTGGGGCGCCCTTTTCTACCAGACTTAGAAAAATTTCCAATTTATTCATGTCTTTTACTTCCACGGGCGATCTTGTTGAATTTTGAGCTCCGAGCATCGGATTGACGAATGTTTGGACTCGTTGCGAAGCTGAGAGGATTTCAGGAGGGGTCTTCTGGGAACACGTTTGCCAAAAAGTGGATTTTAAGTCCTCAAAAGCTTGGGCGCCCCTGGCAAGCTGGGGCGCCCAACTTCACCAGAGTTAGTTTATTTTTTGCATTTTTCACCTTTGCTTTCGGATTTTTCTTTTCAACTCTCATCGGACCTTCTGTTCAGCCCTTTGAATCTGATGACTGCAAGCTCCGTTTGTCGCGCTGGATAGCTCACTGGAAAGCCTGTTGCATTCTGAAGACATCTCGCTATAACCTTGACTGCAAATTCATCTATTTGAAACCTTGAAAAGTTGGGCGCCTTTCTTCAACTAGGGCGCTCAGTTTCTCCAGACTTAGAAAAATCTTCAATTTATCTTCTTCAAGTTTCAGATCTTCATTCTATACCCTTCACTTTGACTCGAATTTACCGGAGACTGGATCGTCAGATGCTCTGACGGGGATATCCATCGCGAAGCTGACTGAAAACTAAGCAACTTCTATTGGAGGTCCTAACCCTAATTTACTCATCTGATGCCCTAAAAAGGTGGGTGCCTTTCCTTAACAGGGGCGCCCAAACTTAGCAGTGTTAGAAAATTTTCATGACATCCCAATTTTCTTCCTCGTTCCTCGAGCATGTTCATCATTTCACCTTCTGCTGAAAGTTTAAGTGCCGAAATTGACGCCTGGCAGTCGGATGACCTCCATTGATGACCTCGGAGCTCCAGATAATGCTTCTGAAAAAACAGAACAGACCCAGTAGGGCAAAACTGATCTTTTTAAGATTTTGACTTCACCAGCCTGATACGGACACATTTTGAGCCAATCAAAATCAATTCGGACCCTGTCGGACCAACTTTGTATTTTTAGAAATTTTCTATTTTTAGAAAATTTTGCCAGTATCCGTTTCAAAAGAAACCCAGAAAACGTTACTATTTCGAATTTTTTTCTAAAAATAGCAGTTTTCCTAAAGTTTAGGGATGAAAAACTGAGATCTGGGTTTTGTAGGTTAAGCTGCTCTTAGCAGACCCAGATCGTCAGAAATTGAAAATTTTGCGTTTTAAACCCCTCATGCAAGACATGCACACCCAAGATTTGACCTTTTTGACTGATTTGACAAGACTTTTACTCATTTCTTCAAAATATCTAAGTGTAACAAAAATTTTAATTTTGGGGTACAACACAAGGGAGGAATCAGCCATTTCAAATTTTGAAAAATAAGAACTGATAATGGAGCTATGTTACAGGATTGCTTAGAAGATAAAATCATTTAGATAATGGTTGGTTGCATTATCAAATGGGATATTATGAATTTGGCTCAACATCATGCCTTTGCATCGAATGGACTAGTCTAAAAGTGGTCGTTGTTTACTATAGCTATGGACAACAAAATGAACTTCAACATTAAAGCTAACCTTTGAAAAAAATTTAGTTCTCAGTATCAGCTACAGTACAGGATATTCCAGCAAATCCAAGAATACTCCCAAATGAGATCAAAGGAATTTTAAAGTTTTCAAAGTGCACAAAATGAAGGATAAAGGAGCAGTCACATTAGAAGCTTTAAAGGGCGAGCTACAAATGGTTGTTTTCAATAGTACCAAGATTGAAACCTATAGAATTTGCAACACAAAACCTGACAAAGAACTTAATTTCATTGTCCATCAAGTATTATTTATTGAGAAAGAGGACCATGCCAATCATAAGAAGTTTGAAGTCACTATAAAAATCAGGACATGATTTATGGTAGAACATGAGTCATACTGAAGTGTTCATGGAAAAGAGTTATAATTGAATAAGTGAAGAAGGCATAAAGTTAAAACAGCTAAAACTAGACCCAAAATTACTGAAAGTAGACATGTTTGAAAGAAACTTTCTCAAAATAGAAAATCTAGGCAACTCAATAAAGGATGTTGAAATATCCTCTTTAATAATTTCTAGCAATTTTATTGGAAAATTTTCTTCTTTTTTTCCCCGACAAGTCTGATATTTTTTTTGTTTTTTCCATTGCAATAGTTAAATAAATAAATATACTTATTTGAATTTATTTTTGGTGAATAAAATATTTACAAAATATTAGTGAAAGCATTATTTAAATAATATTTAATAAAATTCAAATAACATAAACACTTGAAACGTTGCCTGATTGAATTCCACACCCCTTGCAACGTCCCACGATTCCCTTTTGGCTGTTGTGATAACTTTGGAGGTGGCAGCCAGGTGCTTTTTGAACTTCTAAGTCTTCTCCTTTTTGAGTTGCGGCCTTCCTTCATTCCCACAACCACTCCAAAGCAGGAGTGAATCCTTAATTTCTATGTTCCACTACAAAACAACAACGATTCCCTTCTTTATGAGTTCTCCCTTTTACTAAAGACCGACTAGATGTTAGGGGGTCCAAGATCCTATGAGAATGTTGTGGCCAAGTGATTAAGAAATGCTTTCACCCAAATGAAGGGCGGTTGGTAAGGTTAGGTCCTATGTTCCTTCTCAACACTCAACAACAACATCACTCTTTTTTCCTCCCACGTCTCTTTCAAAGCTAGCAACTACTCCACAATTTTATTTGCTTCCATAAAACTTAATTCATTTCTTTCCTTTTTTGTTCCAGCTCATAGAATAGTATGGATGAGCTTGCTTATTTGTCCAACAAATAAAATAATAGTTAGCACAAATGTAGAATAGTTTATTGCATAAAAATTATGTAATCTGTAGTTCAAATATGAAATAATCCTTTAATCCACTATGAGCATAAATTTGACCCTTGAATGAAGCCAACAATGAGAAAAAAAAAGGTTTCCATCTTTTGATTCCTAAATAAATTGTGTGAGTTTTCGTCTTCAAGGTAAGAGTTGCACCAAAGCTCAATGCACTCAAAATATGAGGATTTTTGGAGATAATGAATACGATGAATATCTTTTTTTCCAATAATTTTTTTAAATCCTTTTTCCATCCAACCTTTAATTACTTTTAATTGATTATTCATCTTTTTTCAACTTATGATTATTAATTACCTTATAGGTAATTAATATTTCTTTTAATTGAATATTCACCCTTTTTCCAACTTATTATTTATTTTCCTTTTTTGCCATGTATCCAATATTCACTTTTGGCCCTATTTAATAATAATATATTAAGCATCATTTCTCCAAAATTATAACTTAATATACCTTTTCTAGAAAACTTAATAAATTATTATTATATTGTTCCATTGTTAAATCCTCCCTTTAGCTTGTGGAGAATAAAAAGAGGCTTTAGGTCCTCTGACTTGATTTAGTTTGAAAAAAGAGACATTATAGTTCACCCTTCTTAGAATCTCTTGCCTGCAAACAATTGCAAATTGGGATGCTCAAGAATCTTTGCACCCTCCCAAGTAACATCTTTTGTTGGAAGATCCTTCCATCATACTAGATGCTCTATAATCATTATATTCCTTAATTTATTTTCTCTGACATCCAGAACAGCTTCAAAAACTAGTATGAGCTTTCCTTCATCATCCAAAGGAGGCAACTCAAGAGGACTAACATGTCCCAATGCCCTTTTAATGCATGATACATCAAACACATCATGTATTTTGTTGTGTTGTAGAAACTCAAGCTCATTAGGCACCTCACCAACCATCGTCATGACCCTATATGGCCCATAAAAACAAGTTTTGAGCTTCTCAACTCCACTCTTCTTGATAGAAGATATTTTATATGGTTGTATCCTTAAGAAAACCATGTCGCCCACCTCAAAACTCCTCTTTGTATAATGCTGGTCTGCATATAGTTTATGCATATTTTGAGCATACTAAAGGTTTTCTTTCAAGATGATATGTCATGTCTTTGTGCAACCAAGTCTTGTGCCCTTAGCACTCTATTGTCAACAATAACCAAATCCACAAAGGAAAGGGCATCAAAGCCATATAATGCTTTGAAAGGTGACATACCAATGGACATACAGTATGTAGTGTTATAGCAATGCTCTCCCATGAAAATCCATTTAACCCAAAGCACACTGCTGCCTTGCCACATAGTTTCTCAAGTACCCTTCAATCCATTTATTGACAATTTCCATTTTCCCATCTAGATTTGTATTGCTTCTGGATTCGATTGTGTAAGGATTTTTGCATCAACGTTTCAAATCACACTCCGTGATCCATATCATTTTCTCCTTTAGCTCTCTTTCATCTTGATGATGGATCACGGAGTGTGATTCGAAACGTTGATGCAAAAAATCCTTACACAATCGAATCCAGAAGCAATACAAATCTATGATATGGATTGTGGAAACCTACTATCTTTAATTTTCCCATCTGTTTGAGGATGATAACTGGTACTTGGAGTCAATTTTGTACCTACCAAGTGAAAAAGCCCTTGCCAAAATAAAATAAGGAACTGGTTGTCCCTATCACTCACAATGTTTTTAGGCAACCCATGTAGCCTAAAAAATTCTTTGAAAAATAAATCAATAACTTGTGGAGCCTTAAACTGAATAGGAATGGCAAAGAAATGAGCATATTTGGTGAGTCTATCCACTACAACATAAATACAACTCTTACCTTGAAACTTGGGAAGTCCTATGATGAAATCCATGCTAATAATCTCCCATTTTTTATTTGGTATAGACAAAGGCTGCAATAGACCTGCTGAAAAAATATGCTCTATTTTATTTTTCTGACAAGTAACACATGCTTTGATGTATTGGAGGACTTCTCCCTTGAGCCCCCCTCCAAAAAATGTCCCTAACTTGTAAGTCTTGAAATACCTTGAGTGACCAACCAAGGGTGCATCATGCACAACATTCAAGACTTTGTTTTGAAATTTTGATTTTGGGACTAAATAGATCCTATCCTTGTAGAGGATGAGATTATCAACCACCTTATACCTATCATCTATATTTTTCCTTCAAGGATCTCATTAGTGAAATCATTTTTTTCATACTATGCTATTATCAACACTTTCCAATCAGCAGTAATCTCAGACATAGAACATAAATAAATATTTCTAAATAAAGTATCAATTACCACATTTTTTTTTCTTTTATATATTGTATATCAAATTCATGAGCTTGAAATTTACTCACCCACTTTTGTTGTCTCCTTTTGGTTGAGAAAATCAAACTATTGTGATCAATCTTGACCACAAATCTACCACATACCAAGTATTATCGGAATTTGGCTAAGGCATGCATGATAGCCAACATTTCATTATCATAAATATTTGCATTCTACATCTTTTGATTTCTCACTTTCAAAGGCAATGGGATGCCCCTTTTGCATTAAAGCAGCCCCTATTCCTTCCCATGATGCATCACATTTTAGGACAAATGGAATAGAAAAATCTGTAACAAGTATTGGGCAAGAACTCATTACTTATTTGAATTTTCCAAATGTAGCTTGGGCTGTTTCAAACCATTTGAAAGCTCCTTTCTTTGTTAATTCAGTCAACGGAACAAAAAGTTGTGAACATCCCTTCACAAATCTCTTGTAATAACTGCAAAGTCCCATAAAACCACTCAATTGTGTCAAAGAAGTGGATGGTCGCCAATCTCTTATTGTCTGAAGCTTCTCTTGATCTACTTGTACTTCTTATGCACTAATAATATGTACCAAGTATAAAATTTTGGTCATACCCCAAACTCACACTTGTACTCTTTTGCAAAAAGAGTTTGTTGCTCAAGAATTCCCAACAGTGTATCCAAGTGTTTCAAATACTCTTCCCGTGTTTTTCTATACACTAAAATATCATCAAAGAACACTAAAACAAAATTCCTTAACTACTCCTTGAAAACATGATTCATGCATGACTAAAATGTAGCTAGAGATTGGTTAACTCTAAAGGCATAACCAAGAATTCAAAATGTCCAAAATGACATCTAAAGGCTGTTTTGTGTACATCTTCAACTCTTACCTTGACTTGGTGATAACTAGATCTCAAGTCAAATTTTGAAAAGTAAACCACTCCTTGTAATTCATCGATCTTGAGTATTGGGAACCTATTTTTTGTCCTTTTACTTAATGCACAATAGTCTATACACATTCTCATAATACCATCTTTCTTTGTAATGTCCCCATTTTGGCCATACACTCTTCGTTTGGTTTTAGCCTATTTCTGGAAATCCATAGGCTACTCAGATGTGCAAATTTAAGGTTTCCACTTTCATTAAGTCTTGCTTCCAGCTCAGTTCTACTTTCTGTTGGTTTTGAGGTAAGCTTACTATTTTTGGCAGTGGCTATTTTTAGTAAGTCTAATTTTGGCAGTGGCATCATCAATAGTTCAACTCAAGTCATCTTGTTATCCATCAGTTTCAGTTTGGCTTTGGGTTTGGTTTTCCTCATGAAGTTGAGTTTATACTTAGTCAAATTTCATGTTTCTCAGTTGTACCCCACGCCTAAGAGTAATAACTTCATGTTGTTTTAAAAGAGGGGCCATTAAGGGGGTCAATTGTGCATTTAATGATTTATTAAATGCTTTATTGTTGCAAAGTGAAGTTGGACACTGTAATGACCCTTACCTAGCCTTGCTCTTGAATTCGCTTGTTTGCCCTAGAATTGGATTGTTGATTAGGTTTAGGGTTTCTTCTTTCCAAAAGGAATGTGTTTCTCTAATGAAATAATCCTAGATTGAAATCTGCATTCACCAATTTAAAAACATTTCCACATACACATATTTGTTAGCAATAATATCTAGATATCCACAATATATTCATAAACATAAATCAATTAATGAAGACATAAGAGGAGTGCCATAGGTGGATCCGCCCTGAAGCCCTCATGTAAACTCAAGAGGTTGTCCAACACAATCCTTCTTGCCTAGGGGCTTAGTACCTGCATACTCCACTCATGGCAACACCTCAGAAGACACTCGTCCTATTAGGGGAGAGGAACCATAGAGTCCAAGTGGCCTAAGGCCTACCACCTTCTCTTGCCCAATCCCGTATCTTGGGCCTAAGGGGCAGAGACCTAGGTGGGACCCCCATCTTTCTATAACCCAATCCCTAGTCAAGGGCCTAAGGGGCTGCAAAGCCCAATCCCTTGTTAAGAGCCTAAGGGGCTGCAAAGCCCAATCCCTTGTCTAGGGCCTAAGGGGCTGAAAGTGGGGTTTTTAGGCAATCCAACTTCACCCATGTTTCGTCCATCCTAATAGGTTTACAAGCACATAGTAGACAATCTTTAAACAATCAGATATATTTGCATTCATCCAAGATTTATTTCATGCCTATAATCAAATATATTTTCATTTACCAATGGTTCTTTAAGTTCATCATGTCCTATGATAATTCTCATTATGATAAGATTAAAGGATGTCATTATATCAATAATCAAATTAACAATATCTAGTTCTTATATTCAAAATATGCTAAATATTATTGCTAAGTGAATACATCACCTTGAGTTGTTGTATCTCTCCACCCTTTCTGATTCCTTACTCGCCTCCTTCAACCCTATATTGGATTGATTATAGGATGAGGACAATTCATAAATATACATAAACTCCTTATGTCTATATTAAAGAGTCATCATTACTAATAAGGCATAATAATTACTGCAAGTATCATTATTGTATATTTATATTATCTATATGTTCCTATATATATATATATATCTATTATTAGTTAATCTAACTACCTTTACATATACATGTTTTCTATATATATATATATTTACTTATCTCTATATATAAGATATTTAGTTATTCACATATAATATATATGTGTCTATTTCAAAACCTATCATTTACTTCCTTAGATTGGTCTATATCTCCTACTGGGTATAATAATTACTGCCTAAATCCCTTTCCTTATTTATTATTCTATTCCTTCCTGATGTATATCTATTTCCCCATATAAATGTTGTACCTCCAAACATATTAATTTATTATTCTGAAGTTCCATCCTATCGTAAATATGTTGACTTACTATTCTGGAAGTTAATTCTAAAACCAGTATACTAACTTGCTGTTCGAAAATTCCACTATTTGATATATATCTGCTCGTTGTTTACGAACTTTCCTTTTCTTTTTCCCCTTCCTAATCCCATGCCTCTCTTGTTTGACTTATTTGCCTTATATATCTGATCGAGTCTCAAAAGACATGACCTTTCATGTCATCCTTGGTACCCGCTTTTTCCAAGTGTTGTGTCCTTTGCAAGTGGACAATCCTTTTACCGGTTACTAATAAGGATCATTTGCTTATTATGATTGCTTTTAGTATATCCTATTTAAATATTTATTATTTTATATCAGTTATTTTATTTGTTATCTATTTATTATATTTTATATTTTGTTATTTATTTCATACTTTTTATTTGTGTATTTATATTAATTTTATTCTCTATTATGATTACAATATTTAAATTGTTTTATATTTTAATAATTATAATATTGCATTATAATATTATCTTGTGAGAATTATAATTAAATTACTAATATTTATAATTTTAATATGTATTTTGTTTTTTATCTTATGATATAATATTATTATAATAATATTTAAATTGGAATTTTATAATTTTGATATTTATTTTATTTAGTGTTTGTATGGTATTGGGGACATGACAGACACCTAAAGGAGGTTGAGTAATATTTTATTATTTAAAAAAGTAAAATGCAAAAAGGTGGCATCCCTTTTGGAAGTTGAAGTGATTCAATTTCTTGGAATTTGAAGAGTTCTTGTTGCTTCATTTGCCAACTAAAGCTTATATATTGTTGTTGTTTGAAGAGCTGATTATGTTATATTTGGGAAAGAAAAGTTATGCTGTTGGGTTGAAATCTAGAATCCGACTAAGGGAAAGCTTAGCAAATTTACTCCATTCTTCGGGCCTAAAACTATGGTTCCCTAGATGGTCTATTGGGGATGTGCTTCATGCAGAAGTGCATATTGAGCATCAAAGTGAAGAAATTTGGTGATGTTTTCAGTATTTTGTGTTGCTGATTTTCATATAGCTGAAGATGATTTTTGTATACAACTCCTTAAGTAAATTTTATTTCATTATGGGTATTTGAGCTAACCATTTCTATGCTAAGGGAAATGCTATTTGCAGAAAATCAGAATTTATGATGAAGTGTGGATTTTTCTAGGAAGGTCGTACCTTTTCTAGGGCCGTACCATTAATGATCAGCTTGTATTGGGTTTCGAACTTACTGTTTGGTGATTATTTGGCACCTACAAACTCATGGTTGCTGGTCGTCTATCCTTCTTGAATGCTGCTCTAAGTTTTGGTGAGCTTTGAAGTTGATTTGAGGTAGATTTGAGCATTTTGATGTTTCATAGGTTGCTGGTTCAATACTTTCAGTTTGTTGGTTGTCATATCAGATTTATATCAGTTCAGATTTTGGCTTGTAATTTGGTGATTGAGAAGATTTAGAGTTGAAGAAATCATCCTTCAAACATTTGCATTGATTTTATCATTGTAACACTTGTAAATTGCAGATTTATTTCATTGTAAGGCTGTGAATTAGTAGTACTAATCCAGTCATTTTAATTGCTGCATTTACTTGTGAATTTTAATGCAAACACTTTAACCCCTGGATGGTTTACCGCTAGTGTGGAGAAAGAACAATTTAATCTCTCTTTATTTACCCACCGAAAAGTGGCAAATTCCCACAATGAGTGGATGCCCGTTAAGGATGAATTGCTTTGAATTGTAATGTTTTCCCCCCACTGATTAAGTGGTAGCATGGAAATTCTTATGGCTGGTTCACCACCTAGCTCCTTTCAATTGTAATTATATTTCAATTATTGCTTAGTTTCTCCGCCATATGACAACACCTCTCCTTCATTGGGATTGAGTGTGCATTCTTGGCATTGAGATCTTTTAAATTTGGATTTTTAATTTGGAGCTAACGCTAATTCAATTGGCGTAATGTTGGTTGTGTCATGAAAATTCCAAGGAAAAATTAAGGGGCATGTTTCATTCTTTTACTAGTACTACTAAAGAGGCAAAAGGACTAGAATTAGGATGTATGCGTCCCATCTCCAATAGCTCCTTAGTTGTTTTTTCTCTTTCCTCTATGAATGCTCTTGGATGGTGGTATGGAGTAATCATAATAGGTTAGAACCTGTTTCAAGATCTACGAGATGTTGAAACCCTCTATCAAGAGGCAATCCTAGAGGTAAATCGCTAAACAATATACCATGCTTGTCTAAAATATTTTGTATATCAATGGGATAAGATCTCTTTCCATTAGATATGGATGTATTCTAGCAAAGCATGGAGCTATCCACTCTAATATTCCCTTACGAAAAGCTCTTTCCATCCTCTTAGTTGAAATTGAAATATTCCGAGCCAAATTTTTTCGTTTTTCAATTTACAAATTACAAAGCAGTGCACCCGTTAAGGTTAGAGGAGAAAACCAAAACGTGCAAGAAAGCAACTCTAACCAGAATGGCGCCGATGATGGCGAGCATTGGTCAGAGGATCCAAAACAAACTGCTTATGCTGTAACTCTAACCAGTATGGCGCCGATGATGGCGAGCATTGGTCAGAGGGTCTTCTATTCTAAATGCAGAAAAGAACTCAACGCCAAGTATGTGCTACCCAATCCAATGCGGAGTGAGGGGCAACCATATGACGGAGTGATTACAAAATTAAATGCTTGAATTAAATGCTGGAACTGGAAATACTCGACACCCAGAATGTGCTTGCTGACCCAAGATGGGAGAGTAGCTACCATAGGGCGGAGCTATAACTATTACAATAATGATTGAAGAAGCTAGACTATTACAACAGCAAATAGGCAATATTAAAATAACAACTGGTCAGTACTACTGCCAGCTTACAACATATCATTGCCTGCAAAATCAGAATATTTGGTGCTCTTCAATGGTGCATACAATAAGAATCCTCTGCAAAGGTTATAAGACAATCTTGACACCAACCAATAAAGGAAGATGCAGATTTCATAAACTGATGTATCAGATCTGCACTTTGTGTTACATAATCAGCAACTTACAAATTCATAGAATAGTTCGTAACTTCCTTAAATCTGACCTGAAAGAAGTGAGATAAAATGCAATGCACTCTAACAACAAGGGCGACCAAGATCAAACACTTAAACAGACCCCAAATGCCTTAAATGCAAGTAGCACGGAATTCAAGACAGCAACAAAGGGTACGGCCTGCTGAAAGTTCGATCCTTCCTTAAAAATTAAATACTTAACATAAAAATCTGAGATTTAAACTATAGCTTCGCCTATCCTAGACAATGAGAAATGTTCAACACCCAGAACTCTTTTTTTGGTATTTTTTGACTTACGATTACAAACATGAATCTGCTGTATCAAATCAGCAACTCTAGAAAAGTATGAAATGCAAAAATCTGAACTTCAAGGCAATAACTCTACAACAATGCAAAAACTTACTATAAAATCACTCAAATAATCTAACCTCTCCACTAGGTGCTGTCTCTCAAGCACGAAGTCGAGCCCAGACTAAGAGGCATTCATTCCTCGAAGTAATTCCGCAACCATTTCGGCAGCATAACATTAGCATAGACCAAAGATGTCCGAACGATGAACCAAGTCTTCCTTATATAAATTCCAGCTGACTTCATGAAACCCTAATCTCATCTTCAAGTCGAAACCCTAACTCCTTCAATATGGCGTCCTTTTCCTTTTAACTCAATAATCATATTTTAAATGACTCATCACCTTGATAAATGCGCCCCTTCTTAACCTTGCTTTGACTTAGGAGAATCAAATATTAAATATAACTTTAATGATGGCGCCACCCTTTGAGACCACTTTTTAAAACAACGTTAAGTCATTAAATCTAGGCCAAGGGGTCAACGTTAAAACATAATATTTAAAACGTGACTTTTTTAATTAAATGACTTAACTTATCCTTTTGAATGTGCCCCGGAGCCAATACTGAACACAACATCAGACCAAACTGAAGCAAGAAGTCGACCGAGCTGAACCCAACTGGAAAGCTGCCAAAATTAGAATTTACTAAAAATAGTAAATTCCGGAAAGTGCTCTGAACGCCGAGACGAACATACCACTGCGAAGCTCTCTGAAAACCCAGAAAGAATCCGCCATTGAATCCATCATCTCAGAGCAATGACCTCCTCAAAAATAGGAAACCCTAATTTATCTTCCGTCTAGCCTTCGGGTTCCCAAGGAAAGGGCCAACGGTCACTGGAAAGATCAGGTTTGAGAAGGGGACATTACAGAAATTGATGGAGCACCATTGGCCATACCACAAAGCATGACTTCTTTTCCTTCATGTTGGAATTTTAGCTCCATGGTTTTGTATTTTGTGAGATTTCCCCAAGGGAATGGAGCCATTGTACCCCAGAAACCCATCTACCACAGTAACATTAAATCCTTGAAATTCCTCTGTAGGTAGCCTCCTCTATTTTACCAAGCTCTCATCAATAAAATTGTGAGTTCTCCCACTATCAATCAATAATGTCACCTTATGTTCTTTCAACACTATGAACTTTGAATGGGTGATACCTAGGTGCACTTGAGAGTCCAGCTAAGATACTACTACTGGCCTTCTCTTCGTCAATCACTTATGCTTCTACTTCTTCCTCATCTTCGAAAGGTACCTCAATGCAATGCACTTGTCCTTTTGGAAGACACCTATGGCTTGGTTCCTAAGGCTCTTTGCATGAGAAGCAAAGTTTATTCTTTTGAATTTCATTCCTTGATTCAATTTCCTTAGTGGTTTTTGTTAATTCTTTATTTTGATAATCATGTTGAAATGGTTTTTTCTGCTGCCCAAAAGTAGTAGTCTTTGGCTGTCCATTATTATTTGTCATTGGCTGTATATAAAGAACTAATTTGGCTTGCCCATAAGGTGTTAATCTTTGTTGTCCTGTAAGCTGGAATCTACCTGTAGGGGCTGAAATTTAAAGATCCAATGTTTTTTTAATAGCTTTCTGTAAAGAGGTAGGGTTGAAATCCTACTAATCCTTTAATAAACAATACCACAGCCTCCTTTTTGACATATAAAGCACCATAACTGAAAGCTAATGAAAATTAGCAACATATGTATCAACTGTATGAGTTTTTTTGAGTTGAGCTAATTCACAAAAAATGAATTTTTGAATCAACTCTATCAAATCTCTCCATTAACTTGGTGTTGAACTCATCATAAGTGTGTATGTGATTGTGTCCTTGTGTGATTAACTTGTGATACCACCACTCATGTGCTATGCCTTCAATATGAAGGGTGGTGAATTTGATGGCTTCGACCTCTATCATAGGTCTCAATAATAGGAAAGTATCTAATTTTTGTATCCCAGAATGTGTTGTAAACTTACTAGATCCGTCATATGACGTGTCAATTTTCCCAATACATGTTGGAGATCCCTTTGATTTGTTTGTTTCAGATCTTTGACCACCCCTATTTTTCTTTAAACACATAAAATTAGTGAGTGATATTGCCTCCCTAATTTCAATTGATAGGAGCCTATACTCCTCATAACTGGCTCCTTTATCATCTACTATGTATGTCTAACTTTTGGTCTCAACAATTGCTTCTTCCCTATAGATGAAATTGGGTTGGAAAGGTTTTGCAGTAGAACTGGTGACTGTATTTTCCCCTGATGACTACCTTCACCATTCTATGGCTTTGCTATATGTTGTACCCAAAATTAATTTTTTGGCATTCTGTATAAATTGAGCTAAATCTTGTTATAATGCCATGTTAAGTCAGTTTTAGGTCAAACCAATCATAGAATCTTGGTGGGTTTCTGTCAAAGAACACACGTACAAAATTTTGAAAATTTGAAAATTAGGGTTTTTTGCTCCTATTTTCAGGGAAACCCCCGAAAATAGGACCTTCCCAGAAATGATTGAAAATGATTTTGATAGGATTAAAAGGCTTCACGATCACATTGGTCAAGTCAGAATCATCAAAAGGCATGTTTTACTCTAGTGGGTCTTTTTCTATTTTTCAGGAACAAAGTTAGGAGCTCCACAGCCATTAATGGCAGATTGGCCAGTACCAGGTGCTGAAAGCTAAGCTTCAAAAGCTTCAACGACACAACCATGGCGGAAAAGGTAAAAAATGATGTTGTTTGATGAAGGAGATTCCTGAAAGTGAAAAAGGTCAAAATTTGACTCACTCTGGAAACGTTACGAAGGAGAAAACTCAAAAATGCTGAAAAGAGCCTTTTTCAAGCAAGGGCGCCCATGATCTTTGAAGGTCAAATGCAGTCAGTAAGATCATCCAAGGCATTCATTCTTGACATTTGCCTGCTGGCGCGACAGTGAAACAAACAGGATTAATCGCCTAAGGGACAGATCAAGGCACCCACATGCGCCAAAAAGAGGCGCTTGAGGAAATATCGTGAAACCACGCTTAATCTACGGTTCTAAGAAAGAGCCTTTCCAAAAGAAAAGGCGCCCTCTTCTTTCTTGACCTCCGTGATGCTGATAAATGACAAAAGGCTTCCCAGATATCCTTCTCACTTCGGGCGTAGATCTCGAAAAGCAACCGCAGCACCAACATCTCGAATTTAAGCATTCAACGATAACGGGATTCTCGTAAAAGTAGGCAACTTTTTCGTGATAAAGATGATCGTTAAAGGTGTGCTTCTTTCTGGGCGAGGGGCGCCCTTTGAATAAAGGAACCCTAAATTGAGATCCGTGTTTTCTCAAGCCGGCCATTTTTATAGAATAGCTGGGTACCCTATTGATGAGACATCAAGCTTAAATTCATCTAATTCATCAACGAAATCCGTGATCAAAGCATCAGAGGTCATTTCCAAAAGGTCAAGAACGTTTGAAAAATCTACTAAGGTATTATAAAGCCTTTTCTTGAAAAGGCGCCCATCCTTTTGAAGCCCTAAACTCAGCTTTTCATCATCATGTTTCCCAGGCACTTCTTTTCAGTTTGGATCCAGCTCCGCAGTGAATGTGTTCGCAACATCTCAGGATCAACAGACAACGCTAGATTCAGGATCGAACAGAGGGCTTTCAGGAGAGAAAATATTTAAAAACTTGCAAAAAACCAAAAGGGACGCCTAAAAGAAGTCAAGGGTCAATTGTTGACTAAAGTCAAGAGCTTTTGATTTAAAATTGGCTAAAAGGCTCCACGATCGGTGGAAATCACCTTTTTAACTTTAGATCAAGACAAAATCACCTTTTGAGCTTGAGTTAGGTCCCCAAACTTGTGGATCTGAAGCTTAAACATATATATCCAAGGTGAAGGCGTCCCATTTCATTATTTCATTGCAGGATAAAAGATCAAGAACAGCCATAAGCTCTCAAGGACGCCATTGATAGATCTGAACAAGGTTTTCATCCGTTCTTCAATTTTTCTTGCAGATCTGAAGTAGAAGAGGATTGCTATTTTGAGGATTGGACCCAGAGATAGATTTTTTTTTTTTTTTCAGGGAATTAGATAAAACTTCCAATCCATCTTCTATCTATTTCCTCTCTTCTGGTCTTAGCTTTTCTTGCATTTGACAGAAAAAGCAACAAGCTACATCAGATCAGATCAACTGGGTAGATTCAACATTATTTTCCAGAGAAACCCATCTCGACAAATTTTCCAAAATCAGCAAACTTGCTGCCCCTATTTTTGGGGGTTTTTCCGAAAAAGTTTCAGAATCCAAATTCTGAGGAACTGGGTTTGTTCAGCATTGAAGCACGAACAAAACCCATGTGCCAGATTTTTTCCGGAAAAATACTTCTCGGCAGGGCGCTATTTTTAAGGGTTTCCGAAAATCATCTGAACTAGGTCAAGATTACAGTCAATCTTTAAGTTTTTCAAGATGCAGTACTCCCAGGTACAATACGAGACCAAGACGGTCTTACTCCATGATTACTTGAAAACAGTTGACACAAATTTACACCAAGTAAATCCAGTGGTTGATTTGGAGCAGCTAGAAGGCATGAATCAAATCACATTGCAAAATATTGAAGAATCTGGGTTGCTGCAGGCCGCATCAATTCCCATCACACTTCAAAGCATAGAACTTGTAATCGCTTGTATCAAGCATTACAATCCTACCATCAGAGAAATCAGAGCAGCAGATGGAAGAATTGTTTGCAGTCTAAAGCCTCAGGATATCGAAAGGTGTTTTGATATTCCATCATGTCCTAACAGCAAAGTCATATCAGTGACGGAATGTGAGAAGGCATTTGAGACAGCTAAGGACAAATGTCAAAAGGTTATGGCTGAAAAATGGCTAAAAGTGACAAAGGCAAGCTTGCCTAAATTGTTGGGACGAGGAGAATGTAAAGATGAGTACGCAGTGTTAATCACTCTACTCAATAGAATCACTGGAGAAGAAGATGGTCGTCAATTCCAGCCATGGATGTACTATATCATTGCAAAAATCATTGGCAGGAGGGAATATTATGACTGGGCCACTTTGATTAGTGACACACTTCACCGACAAATCACTGGGTATCTGGAAGCTCATAGGTTCCACATGTGCTCTTACCTAGTATACCTAATAGCCTTCCAAGGCGATTTCAGGTTATTGAACAATGTGGGAACCTTAGGTGTGCAGAAGGTTCACGAACATTTCACACGTCTTGAGTCTACTCAAGCAGAAAGACACTTCAAGAAGACAAGTGATCACTTGTGATGTCCCCATCCTAGTCAGCGCAGCTGGTGACGAGGTTAGCCTATTATTTCGATCTTCGTAGGCTGACAAATGTGTGCAGAGGATTATCTGAGGCAGTTACTCAGTGTTTTGTAGCTTCAGTATTGCAGTTGTTTCAGGTTGGGCCTTCGCAGAATCTTCCAGAGTGGATTTTTAGAAACTTTCTATTTTTAGAAAGTTAGGTCAGGCGGAAGCTGCTATTTTGGGCAGGGCACCTGGTTGAGCTGGTTTGCTCGGAGTCAACCCAGTTCTTCAATTTGACAGTCAGACGGAGAAATATTGGAGTATTTAAATGGTTTAATGAAATAATTAATACTTTGACTTTATATTAAAGTCACGTTATTAATTATTTAAATATTTAATTAAATTGGCATATTATAAAGTATTTATTATACTTTATAATAAAGTATTAGTATTTGATATAATGAATATTTATTATTCATTAATAAAGGCGCCAATTATTAAATGGGTTTCTCCTAAATCAAAAGCGCAATAATTAATCATTTATTTAAGTGATTTTTTAAATGAAGGCTTTGGGTCGAATTTTCAAGAAGGGATATATATTCAGGAAAGACAAAATCGAACCATTATGTTATGTTATTCAACTTTTGTCTTATTTGCTCTGAGCATTGGAGTTTGCAAAACCCTAGGGTTTCAGCAGGCGATTCATTTCTGGAGAACGATACCTCTTCAGAGATTGGCATACTGAGACTGTGCAATACCAGTTGAAGATTGCATCTTGGTGACTTCATTCAGGAGTTACAGATTGAGTTCATGAATTTATTCATTCAGAGTTAGCAGAGATTATTCATCTGGCAGTTGAGGCGTCCCATCAGAGATATCTTTTACAGAGATCTGGCATTTATTTCCTTGAGCCATACAACATTTATTACTACTGCTGGTACAGGCCGTACCACTGCAGAAAGGCCGTACTTTTCATTGCAAGAGAAAAACGTCTTGGGTCTTCAGCATCTGGCAGTTGCATTTTGGGCGCTTGGGGTTTCTGGAGACATCTTGAGGGTCTGTGCTGGAGATGCATGCTAGCCGCACAAATCTTCTTCATTCTTTATCTTGCTGCAACAGCAAACCAGGTTCTTAGAAAATAAATCAAATCTCATTCATTTGTTCCATTTTTATATTGTATATGCTTTGGAAATTAAATAAATTGGTGCGCCTATGTGTTTTGGTCATTTTCCAAGCTATTTTATTGCCCTAGCATTTATTTTGAATTTATTATCAATTTATTAGAGAAATCGCAGTTTTCTATTTAATCCTCAAAAACCATCAAAAAAATACAAAACTATCAAAAATCGCCATATTCAGGCTAGGGTTTGGGTTGAGAACCACCAGGGTTCTTACAGTGGTATCAGAGCACAGATCTCCTGCCATCCTGTGCTTTTTCAGAATCTAGTGTGCTTTTTGGTTGCTTTTTCATGAACAGAGATACCATTCATTATATTAAGGGCGTAGGGACAGGCAGAGCTGAAGATTGGACAGGTCCACTGATACCAGAGGGTGAGACAGTGTCAGGTGTATTAGGCATTCACAGATCCAGCTCTAACAGCAGTGAAAACAGTGTTGCAACCTTAATGGCAGATCGCGAGATTCCTATAGAGACAGTTAGGGATACAGGGAAGGCACATGCAGAGGGTGATATTACAGATGAGGAGTTTAGACGCAGGCATGATAACATGATGGACATGATGTTCCAGTTGATGGGCACTATCAGACAGTATACGCCCACACAGCCTCATTATATACAGATTGGACAGACGAGCGGGACTACACCAGTAGATCAGCCTTTGGCATCAGTACCACGCCAGCCGTCACCGATCTATCAGGAGTGTAGGCCAGGTCAGCCTACTTTCTTACCTAGAGAGACTCCACCTCAGACTCCGGGGGCAGAGCAGCAGGGGCAGCATCAGGAGTTTCAGCCACATAATGGCATGTCAGTGGCAGATGTGACGAGGTTTCATGGTGAGTACATGTCACTAGCACCTGAGATCCGGCAGGCACTTACGTTTCATGAGTTTATGGATGTTCATAAACCCAGAGGAGGAGGCAGCATTGACCGTAGACGCCCTCAACATCAGCAGCTGCAGCCACAGGTGAATAGGGATTTGCAGTATGCAGTTAGCAAGATTACCTTGCCATATTTTGATGGGTCTGATAAGACATCAGCGAGGTCTTGGGTCCAGAAATTGGACACCTACTTATCGCTGAGGCCTATGCAGGAGGACGAGGCCATTAAATTTGCTACCTTGCATCTTGATGGAGTAGCGCATGATTGGTGGCACCACGACATGTATACCCTTGGCCATCATGCAGTTAATACTTACCAGGAGTTCACCAGCAGGCTCATAGAGCGCTTTGATAAGAAGGATCCGGAACTTTATTTCAAGGAGCTAGCTCAGCTCAAACAGACAGGTAGCTTGGATTCTTATATTGGCGAGTTTCAGAGAGTGGCAGTCATGGTGACAGGGATTTCAGAACGAAGACTCATTATACTCTTCGTTGAGGATTTGACAGAACCTATGAGAGGTTGGGTCAAGGCTTTTGACCCTCCTACACTTCAGGAGGCCATGAGGAAGGCGCGAAGCATGGAGCTTGCAGCACTTCGCAGCAAGTTCAATTCTGGTTCAACACCCTACACGAGGCCTAATAGGCCTTTTGACAGAAATAATGATAGGAATAGGCCCTTTGACAGGAGAAAGGATCAACCGGATCCTAAGAGACAGAATGTACCACCCTTTGACCGAGAAACATTGAACGAATTGCGGAAGAAAAAGTTGTGTTTCTGGTGCAAGGCACCCTACGATGAAAAACATGTGTGCCCACTTCGTCCGCAGGTCAAAAATAATCAGATGGAATGGTTTTATGAGGGCGAAGAGCAATCTGATCTGTCAGACCAGCAAGCTGATTCCAAGCCTTCAGATGATGACAGGTCCGAAAATGAGGGTGAACATGAAGGTGGAAGGAAGCTACAGGAAGCCCATTTGACTAGCCTTCAGAGAGATGGTTCGTTTAGACTTCGTGGGCTCCTAGCAGGTCAGAAGGTGATCACATTACTAGATACTGGTGCTACACACAATTTCATTGATGCACATTTGGTGGAGAGGCGTGGCATCCAGACAGAGGCATTTGAGGGTATTCGAGTCAAGGTGGCTGATGGATATACTCTCAGATGTGACCGAAAGATTACTAATCTTCCGATGAGACTGAACAACTATGAATTCAAGACTGAATTCTATGTTGTTAACATGGGAGATACTGATGTGGTGTTAGGGATGGCATGGTTGCACGATTTGGGTGAGTTCACACTCAACTTGCGTGACATGGAGATGAAGTTCAAGGTTGATGGGAGACCTCATGTCATCAAGGCTATTCGAGACAGTAATATGAGGATGGTGTCATTCAGGCGGATGGAGAGGCTCATTTGTCACGATATGGTTGACTGGGCAGCAGAGTGCATGTTGATGCCAGCCCAGCAGGAGCAGCAGAAGGGTGAGTACCACCCTGACATTCAGATCTTGAGGACTAAACACTCCAAAGTGTTTAGTGACATTCCACCTAGTAGACCTCCAGACAAAGGCACGAAGCATATCATTGAGTTGGAGGAGGGCGCAAACCCCGTTATGATCACTCCCTACAGACATCCGAAACGACTCAAGGATGAGATAGAGAAGACCATCAACGAGTTGTTAGCTATGGGGCATATCAGACCTAGCAAGTCACCTTTTGCTTCATTAGTTGTATTGGTGAAGAAGAAGGATGGATCACTTCGGATGTGCATTGACTACCGACAGCTCAACAAAAGAACAATTAAGAACAGGTACCCTATTCCACGCATTGATGAGCTAATTGATGAGTTGCACGGAGCTGTCTTCTTTACGAAGATTGATTTGAGATCAGGGTACCACCAGATTCAGATGAGGGAGCAGGATATTGAGAAAACCGCTTTCAGGTGTCATTGCGGTCACTTTGAGTTCTTGGTTATGCCCTTCGGGTTAACCAATGCACCGCCATCTTTCGCAACTATGAAAGTGGTTTTCAGTTCGCAGCTTGAGGAGGGTGTTAGTCTTCTTTGACGACATTTTGGTTTATAGCAGTCATGGGAGGAGCATCTGGCTCACTTAGATGCAGTTTTGGGTATCTTGCAGACGAGTCTTTCTATACTAAGGAATCCAAGTGCAAGCTCGGTATGGAGGAGTTGTTGTATCTGGGGCACATCATCAGTGCCAAAGGAGTGAGTATGGACCCTGAAAAGGTCCGAAGCTATAGTTGAGTGGCCGGCCCTGAGAACGCTTATGCAGCCGAGGTTTCATTGGGTTGTGTGCATTTTACAGGAGATTTGTTAGTGGGTTCTCACGTCACGCCGCACCCCTTACGACTTGACAAAGAAGGGGGCTTTTACTTGGTCACCACAGGCGCAGGAGTGCTTTGACAGGTTCAAGGTGATCATGACTTCATGTCCGGTGCTAGCATTGCCTGACTTTACGAAGTCATTTGACTTATTCTGTGATGCTTCAGGAGAGGGCATTGGTGCCGTTTTGATGTAGGAGCGACATCCTATTGCATTCGAGAGCAGGAAGCTTAGGGGTCCTAAGAGATTCTACAGTATTTATGACAAGGAGATGTTAGCCATTATGCATGCGTTGGCTAAGTTCAGGCAATACTTGGTAGGCAGCAAATTCAGTGTTCGTACAGACCATAATAGCCTGAAACATTTCCTTGGACAGCGAGACTTGAATGAGAGGCAGCAAAAATGGGTCAGCAAACTGCAGTTGTATGACTTTGATATCACCTTCATTAAGGGGAAGCAGAATGTCGTAGGTAACGCCTTGTCTCGCAGACCTCAGTTGAATGCCTTGGCACAGATCACAGAGGATTGGAGGCACCGGATTATTGCTGAGTATGCTAAGAACCCATGGGCTTCTAGCATTGTTGACAGGACAGAGCAGGACGACAGGTATACTATTGTAGATGACTTGATCATTTACAAGGGGCGGATTTTTCTAGTTCCTGACTCTGAGGTGAGGATTACAGTTTTAAGAGCCTTTCATGATCTTCCTTTGGCGGGCCATCCCGGGTACTATAAGACATATAAAATGGTTCGGGAACGGTTTACTTGGAAAGGGCTGAAAACTGATGTATTACAGTATGTCCATGAGTGTTCTGTTTGCCAGCAAAACAAGCAAGAGCACACTTATCCTGCTGGAGTGCTCCAGCCACTTCCAATACCTGATAGGAAGTGGGAGTGTTTATCGATGGACTTTATCACGGGTTTGCCGAAAGCCCAGGGTAAAGATTTCATCTACGTAGTGGTTGATCGGTTGACTAAATATGCACACTTCTTCCCGATTACTACTACTTTCACAGCATCGCAGACTGCAGAGTTATTTTTCAGAGGTATTCCGGCTGCATGGGTTGCCTCGGACGATAGTCAGCGATAGAGACAGTCGGTTCATGAGCAACTTTTGGCAGGAGTTGTTCAGGCTTTGTGGGACCGAACTGACGCCGAGTACCAGCTACCATCCGCAGACAGATGGGCAGACAGAGATTGTCAATAAGTGGGTGGAAGGTTATTTGCATAATTATATAGCTGGACAGCAGAGAGCTTGGGTGAGGTGGATTTATCTATGCGAGTATTGTTATAACTCGACTCACCACATGACGATACAGATGACACCCTTTATGGCTTTGTATGGGTATGAGGCGCCCAACCTTATGGACTTGATATTGAGCGATAGCAGAGTGTCGTGTGCAGGGGATATGATACAGAGTCAGCAGGACATCTTGAGGTCTCTCAGAGACAATATCCAGCGGGCACAGAATCAGCAGAACCAGTATGCTGATCAGAAGAGGGTTGAGCGTACTTTTGAGGTGGGTGATATGGTGTACCTCATGTTGCAGCCGTATCGTCAGTCTACTCTGCGGAAGAGTGGGGCAGAGAAGCTGAAGCCTCGCTACTACGGTCCATTTCGTGTTGTCAGATGAGTGGGCGAGTGTCATGTCCCCGATTTTGTGCCGTTTAGAAACATAATTAAAATAATTAATCTTGTGATATCGCATAATTGTAATTGTCCAAGACAATATTACAATTATAAAATCATCATAATGTTATTATAATAAACATTAAAGTATACAAAATGAATATAAATTATTGATCAATTATGATTATTATAGAATACAAATAATACTGAATATATATATATATATATATAGCCTGAGCAAACAATTATTATTATTATTATTTAAAATAATTTGAAATTATTAAATATTTAATTTTAATAATAATATTCAGATAAAGTAAATTAATATTATAAACATTTATCATAAAAATATATATTATTATGGCTTTATTCACCTACGGTTGTGGAAAGCTACGATTAATGCTTAATCCCCAATTAAAGTGACCTTGAAAGGTCATTAACCCTCGACGCATGTGACTCTTCGTTGACCTTCGGGAGAGTATAAAGACCCCGATATGGGAAATAAACCAAAAGGGAAGGTAAGAACGAAGAAATGTATACTCAGCAAGACAAATCACCATAGCCTGGAATATTTAAGAGAGAACTGACGTAAAATAACGAGCAAATGGAGAACCACGTCATTACTATTTAATCTTGGACGAGTGTATAACATTGCCTTGACTGAAGCCGACGTTAGTATAAGATATTCATTCTAGGAAGAAGGAAAAGATTGGAAGTATTCTATTGCGGAGTATATGAAAGAACGAAGAGTATACACAAATCTCAGAGGGTTAGCATCGACGGATGAAGGAACCCATGCTGAGGAACATTGGTTACAATAGGAACAAGGGAACCAAGGAAACAAGGAGATTCACCCCGCCGTCCCTATTCTCCACCGCTACATTTAATTGCTCCTGGTCGCAAGTCTTCCATAGCATCGATGGATTTCAATCCTAACGCGGGGGTCGTTATGTGTCCTCTTCTGGACGTCCAAGACAATCAACAGGAAGCCGTGGTAAGCAAGATAAAGAAGCGGTAATTTCAGACTATGAACTCTACGGGATAGAGGAGAGTTGGGAAGTGAGCATATATCCTAATGGAGCCACAAGTTACAAGATATCACACCATACATACGCCATCATCACAGGAGATGTACACCAACACTACTGGATGCAACCACCATGGCTGGAGAATGATAGATGAATTGGAGTGGACCAATTTGGCTATTTAGCAAGAACGAGATTATTAGGGCTATTTGACAGATTAAAAAAAATGTGATCAAAGGCATCAATTAGCTGAAGCTTGTAGGAAGGAAGGACATCGAATGGAGGACAGAGTTGAAGAAAATAAGTAACATTCTGAAGGATTAACTAGTTATGCCACCAACAGGTAAGGGGTGATGGTTGTTTATGCACCCATCGATATAGAAAAATTGATAATATGACTTCGATGATATTTATATATATATACGAATAGTGATATAAGGTAGAATATGCACCACTTACGTAATATTAACGAAATAAGAATATGCATAGATGCATTCTTATAGGAATAAAGATATAAATATTGAGTCATTAAGAATTGATGGTATATACCTATTATATGGTTGTGCTGATAGTAATGCTTACAACAATTATTGAGTCTTAAAGGTGATAATAATTCTATTATGACAAATGGTTTTCTCTTTGAGATCTGATAGAAGTTAATAGCTACACTTTGTACTTATGAAATTGTATAGAAGGATCATCCTTATTTGATATCATCACTAAACTAATTGATCTTGTTGTACCCAAAACCAAAATTTTTGCTTCACTAAGGCATTTTGCTTAATTGAGTCATAATCTTGTTAAAGTGTTGTCAAATGGTTGTTCTTGGGGTTTTTAAATATGGAGTTGGTGTCAGTACTATGCCAGTCTGTTATCGAAGAGATTTAAGAAAAGTGAAAATTTGAAAGAAAAACATCAAAATTCTCTATCTCTGGAGAAGGGAGCACATTCTGAAATAGGCGCCCTATCTTTTAGGGGCTCAGATCTTGTTTTTAGGGTTTGTCACCTCCAGCAGACATTTGTCCGGCATCACATCAGCTTCGCAGTGAGCTATCAAGCCTGTCAAACGGACCTGTTTTGTTCGAGTTACGGAAGATACAGTGCAAATCGAGGCGAAAGCAAGAATTGGCTAACACTGGTAAAAAGCGCAGCTTTTCAGAAAGGCGCCCATCTTTTTGAGGTGCCAGATGTAGGTTTTTGGCTGAATGCCATCCAAGACGTTTATCTCACATTCGTTCGAGCTTCGCGACGCATCCATCAGTGGGTGAATCCGAGTTGCTGAAGTGTCTAAACCTGAGGTCAAACGTAGGGTCAAATCTTAGTCAAAATATCAGAGGAAAAAGCAAAAGAACACATTTTGAGGAAGGCGCCCAAGCTTTTAGGGCCTTTGATGCTTTCTTTCTGATGATTTCAGATGCCTAATGTGTCCGTGTTATGTTCAGCTTTCCGTTGCCTGTCTTCGTCAGATCAGAAGTTGTCTCAGCAGCTCGCAGTGGAAGTTTTTATATTATTTTTGTCGTTTCCAGAAATGGCTAAGTCTGGAATGAAAAGAGCAACTTTTGAAAGGGGGGCTCTTGTTTTTCACCCCTTAGATGACATTTTCTGGGGAAATGTGCCTTTGCAGCCGTCGTGCAGAACAAGCTTAGCTTCGCAGTGAACCTGAGATCCAGTTCTGAAAGTTAAGAAAATGAAAGTTATGAAGGATTTTGTTTTTCCCTTCGTTCGAGATGCAGAAGTCAAAATTTGACTAAGTCTGAGAAAAAGTGCAGCTTTTGCAAAAGGCGCTTGGATTTTTGAGCCTTCAGATGTTAGTTTTATGGCGTGTAGTCTCAAGATAGCTTTTGATCAGTTTTTACTCAGCTTTGCAATGCACCTGTCAGCCAGCCAATCGGAGAAGTCAGTCAACCAGTATCAGAGGATGAATAGAGGTCCCGACAGAGGTTTTAGCCTAAATTTTCATGAAATTTGGCTAAGTCTGGAATTCGCCCAAGAGCTCAAATTTGAATTTTCGAAAGTGAGTTGAATGGACGCCTTAACTGGAGTTCTGACTGCAGTTAGACTGAACGATTTCTGGGTTGTCATCTTCAGTTCATATGTTTGCATGTGGAGTGAACTTTCAGTTTGCATGTCGAGTTAACTATTTTGCATGTTCAGTTAACTACCTTGCATGTTGAGTTAACTTGATTGCATGTTAACTTAACTGAAGATTATTACTGAATGTCAACTGAAGTTTGCATGCATGGCGATTGTGAAGATTTTAGTGAAGATGATGCTTCATTAAATGTCAACTGAAGTTCAAAAGGGACGAATTGAAGCATGAAGCATTATTTTGTGAAGCATGAAGCATTTTTAGTGAAGTATGGCGAATTTGAAGTTGATAACTTCACTCATGAAAAAGGTCGCTATATTTAGTTTTTGAAAAGAGAAGCATGAATTGGTGAAGATGGCGCACTTTTCAAGGGAATGGTAACTTTAGTTCTGGAGGGTTGCTATATTTAGATTATATTTGATTAAAGCATGAAGTTGGCGCATTCTTGAAGGCCAACTGAACTTCCAAAAGGGTCGCTATATTTAGCATAATTATTGCATGAATGTGGCGAATTCTTTATCTCATTCTTGATTGTTAACTGAAGTTATCAAAAGGCACGCCTTAATTCAAGTTTGTGAAGATAAAGCAAGGTTGAAGATGGCGAATTCTTTATCTCAATCAAATGTCAACTGAAGTTATCTAAAGGGCACGCCTTAGGTCAAGTTGATGAATCCAAAGCAAGGTTGAAGATGGCAAATTTGATGAAGATGATTACTGAAGTCAAACTCGCATAGAGTGGTTAACTGAAGTGTCGAAAGGGAAACCCTAATGCATGGCTATTTATTTAGCATATCTGAGTTTTAGTTAACTAAGATGGGGTCCAATAAGAAGCCAAGCGCCATTTTTCAAGGATTTCATGCTTTGTACGAATTTCATTAATAAAAGTCTATTCATTTCAGCAATGGCGTCCATTATTGCATCATCTTTTGCTCTGAAGCTCATATTCTTCTTGAGCGACCAGCAAGCTGAAGGTGCTACAGGTGTCCGATTTCAGCGTTCTTCGAAGCAACGAGTTCAGATTGTTCAGAGGAAGTCGATTCTAGACTTTATTTTCACTTTGCATGCAGGTTTTATCAAGTTTGAGAGAAGAAGTTTGCAGATTTTTCAGAAGCAGACAAGCAAAACTTTCTATCTTCTGTCTTATTTCTTCTATTTCTCATCTTAGGTACTTTCTTCGCATGTCAAAGAAATTCAACAAATATTTAGAATTTGATCATATGGGTTCGCATACTTCAGCATATACAGCAAAACCCACGTCTTAGATTTTTTCGAGAAATTTGCCCCGCAGCCTTCATTCTGAAGCTCTGTGCTTTTTTTCTGAAGATTTCTTTGCATGTGGGTTAAAATTACATCTTTTTGAAAATCGCATAATTTGGGTTTGTTCAGAATTCCATTGTGCATAAAACCCATGTTCCAGATTTTCTCAAGAAAAATTGCCCCGAAAAGCTCTAAAAACCCCTGCAGTTCTCAACTGAAAAATCTTTGCATGTCAAGCTAAATGGCGTTTTTTCACAATTCTGACGTTGTGGGTTGTCTTAGAATCATTTTTCGGACAAAACCCATGTCTCAGAATTTTTTGGTGAAATTATCCTCCGACAGGCTATTTTTAGCCTCACCAGGGGCCATTTCAGCTTTCTGGAGAAAGTTGTCAGAACATAGCCGTGTTCAAAGTCAATGGGCGATTTTTTCAGAATGCAATTCACGTAGACTGAATTCAAGATCAAATTGGTCTTAATTTAGGTTTTCATCAGAGCAGCTGACAATGAAGCGTTAAGTTGCAAAAGGAACAGAGATTACTCCATTTACGGAGCCGCCAAAGTCACTCAAATCTCATGCCATTGTCTTCATGAAGATGGTACCTACGTTGATCTCGAGGCTGTGCAAACTAAGTTCCAGAAGCATGTTCGTGATATCTTGATGGAGATTTTGGATCACATTTCATTGATTTCAGCTAGTTTCAAGAAGGCGACTAAAAATGTTAAAGAATGTATGCATACAGTCAAGGAAAGTGACAAAGAATTGAAGAAGCAGATTATTATTTTTGGGCAGCGTTAGAGTGCCGGAAGACAGAGAGATCGATGAGTTCTTGGTCGAAGTGTTAGACCGAGTTGACATGGAGTGATCTGCCAGTTCGAACGTGCAGTTAATTTCAAGGGTTGAGTCCTGAGCAGCAGTTAACTTGACTTCCAGTCTTCAGTTCACTTGCTGACTTAACACATGCTTATCTCATCCTTGGAATTATCAACACAGGAGTTAGGGTTAGGGTTTCCAGTTAACTGAAGGTAGTGTCCAGTTAACTTTGCTTTAAATAAGGATGCATGCTTGCACATGGTCCATTTAGGTTATTTGTACCGGTTAACTGATGGTAGCTTTCCAGGTATAGTTTACTTCATTAGGGTTTAATAATTAATCTTGCATGCATTTGCGAGATCAGAGTTCACTCAAGGTGATTTTAGGTTACCTACACCTTGATGTATATAAATAAGAGTTTTTGCTCATTTGTAATTAACTTGAGAGAGAAATATATGCTGCGCCTACCTTGCCCTCAATATTGCTCTTTTGGTATTTGTTCATGTGTCTTCGCTATTACAATTAATTGTTATGCCACATAGGGTTTCAAGAGATTGTAATGGTGAATTCTTTCTGTCTTGTGAATCTTTTATTATTATGATTAAGCGTTATGCCACATAGGGTTTCGTAAGATTGTGATGATAAAAGCGTTTTGTGAAGTCCTTACTATGCTGATCAAGTGTTATGCCACATAGGGTTTCATAAGATTATCATGGTAAATCTTCTCATAGTTTAGATAAATCTGTTTTGTGAATTCTTTTGTCATTACGATCAAGTGTTATGCCACACAGGGTTTCATAAAGATCTTGATGATAAAAGCCGTTTAGTAAGTCTTTTACTGTTATGATCAAGTGTTATGCCACACAGGGTTTCATAAGATCATCTTGGTGAATTCTTAAATCTGTTTTGTGCCCAATAAGCTTGTTTAGATTGAGATGATAGTTGCGCCACCTTGCCTTCAAGTAGAGAGTCTAAACTCGTTTATCGTCCGATAGTCAATCCCTGCTCCATTTCCTCATGCTCTGTTTTCTTGAGGAAACTGGATAGATTTAAAGTAGTTAGCTTAGTTGTAGTTACTGATCTGCGAAACCAGAAAATCCTTAGCTGCAACGTTCTTGGTTTTCTTAACCTTGTGCCTCTTCCAGCTGAGAACAAAAAGATAGGACTTAGATTACTTTTCTTTTCCATGCATTCCAACACAACGAGGGAGCTTCCCCTCCTAATTTGAAGAGCACTCATTGCGTAGTGTACATAGCTGTCTGTACAAACCTGCACTCCAGAGGTGTTAGATTTGACGCCAACAGATCTTTAATGCTACCAATGTCTCTTTGAGAAACACGTTGAATGGAAGATACGAGTTTAGGTGTTTCCATCAAAAAGGGGACATTACAGTGAGGTTGCTTATGAGTTGGACTTGCGAGCTGATAGCAAGGTCCACAATGTGTTTCACGTTTCTCACCTGAAAAAGGCATTGGGTCAGCATGTGATACCCTCTCCAGTTTTGCCACCCCTTGTTGACAAAGGGAAACTGATACTAGTACCTGAGGCCATCCTCGAGATGAGAGAGAGACACCTTCGGAGGCCGGTGATCAGGGAATATCTGATCAAGTGGAGAGATTTGCCAGTTGAGGATGCTACATGGGAGTCAGAGGAGATCTTACAGCATCCAGAGTTGAGATTGCTTGAGGACAAGCAATTTCAGGGAGGGCAGACTGTGATGTCCCCATCCTAGTCAGCGCAGCTGGTGACGAGGTTAGCCTATTATTTCGATCCTCGTAGGCTGACAGATGTGTGCAGAGGATCATCTGAGGCAGTTACTCAGTGTTTTGTAGCTTCAGTATTGCAGTTGTTTCAGGTTGGGCCTTCGCAGAATCTTCCAGAGTGGATTTTTAGAAACTTTCTATTTTTAGAAAGTTAGGTCAGGCGGAAGCTGCTATTTTGGGCAGGGCACCTAGTTCAGCTGGTTTGCTCGGAGTCGACCCAGTTCTTCAGTTTGACAGTCAGACGGAGAAATATTGGAGTATTTAAATGGTTTAATGAAATAATTAATACTTTGACTTTATATTAAAGTCACGTTATTAATTATATAAATATTTAATTAAATTGGCATATTATAAAGTATTTATTATACTTTATAATAAAGTATTAGTATTTGATATAATGAATATTTATTATTCATTAATAAAGGAGCCAATTATTAAATGGGTTTCTCCTAAGTCAAAAGTGAAATATTCCGAGCCAATTTTTTTAGATTTTCACAATTTGTCAGATTACAACATTACAATAGTGCACCCGTTAAGGTTAGATGGATAAACCTAAACGTGCAAGAAAGCAACCCTAACCAGAATGGCGAGCATTGGTCAGGGGATCTGAAAGAAAATGCTTATGCTGTAACTCTAACCTGAATGGCACCGATGATGGTGAGCATTGGTCAGAGGATCTTTATTCTAATTGCAGAAAGAACTCAACGTCAAGTATGTGCTACCCAATCCAAGATGGAGTGAGGGGCGACCATATGACGGAGTGGTTACAAAACAAATGCTGAAAGATAAATGCTGAGAAAGGAAACTACTCGACACCCAAAATGTGCTTGCTACCCAGAGTAGGCAGTAGCTACCATAGGGTGGAGTTCTAACTATTACAATAACTTGAGTGAAAATTAGAATTACAACCAGATTTAAACGAGCAAGGACTGCCAGTACTACTGGTCAGTTTACAAATGAATTTGATACGCCTGTCAAGAGATTAGAGCTGGATTTATCAACCATTACAATATCATCATCAATTCTTGGCTTGATTCAATATGCCAAATTAAAATCTCACAATGAATAAGAAATGACACTGCTGTTTTCTTGAATGACCAGAAATCTGTACTTTGCTGTTTCAAATCAGCAGTCTAAGAACCCAATCAAATGCTCGTAACTCAAGATTAACTTGCCCAATTCACTTGAAATAAAATGCAATATTGTCTAGTAAGGAAGACGCCTAAGACAGACCCTAAACACAGATCTAAAAGCCTTCAATTTATTTTGCACGGATACCAAGACAATGCTGAATGGTACGGCCTAAAGGAAAAGGGGCGATCTGTTTTATAAAATCAATGGAAGCTTCATAAAATCTACCAATTGGAAGGAAAGGACGCCTAGAACCTATGATGAAGAAAATACAATACCCATATGCAAAATTTTGGTCTTTTACAAGATATGATTAAAACTTCAAATCTGCTGTCTACAATAATGCAATAAGCTGAAACCTATGATTTACTAAATCAGATCTAAATATGCTATAAGCTGAAAGACAATGCATGAACTAAATTGCAAACTCACAATACAATGATTCACCGCTAGATGTTGTCTTGCAAACATGAAACGATGCCCAAACTAGGAGGTCTTCATCCCTCGAAGCAATCCAGAATCAATCCGGCAGCATAACGGTGTAATTTCCAAGATACTCGAATGTTGCACCAAGACTCCTTTTTATAATTCTTCCGTTGACTTTGCAAAACCCTAAAATCCAACTCAGGTTCTCAAACCCTAACTCCACTTTCAAAATGGCGTCCTTTTCACCTTAGCTCAATAATCATATTTAATTAAAACATCACCTTGAAAAATGCGCCCAATTTAATTTGCTTGACTTAGGCGAGCTCATCAAATATTTAAATATAATCTTAATGAAGGCGCCACCCTTTGAGTCCACCTTTTAAAATGACATTAAGTCATTCGACTAGGCCAAGGTGATAAATAACATTTTAATTATAATGTTATTTTTAAGTGAAATGAGCTCGACTTCCCAGAACTGCATTCTGAAGCCCGGAACTGAACCCGCCACTTGAGTCAACTGAAGGGAAAAGTCAACTGCCTGATACCTTCCTGCTTACTGCCAAAAATAGAATTTACTAAAAATAGTAAATTCTAGAAAATGCTCTGAATGCTGAGATGAGCATACCCCTGCGAAGCTCTCTGAAAACCCAGAAAGAATCCGCCATTGAATCCAACATTTCCAAGCAATGACCTCCTCAAAATTAGGAAACCCTAATTTTAACTTCCGACTAGCCTTCGGGTTCCCAAAGAAAGGCTAACGGTCACTGGAAATGTCAGGCTTGAGAAGGGGACATTACAATCCGCCCTCCGCAAAATTGCTTGTCCTCAAGCAATACCACCACAACTCCAGTAGTTCGAAGACTAATCCATAGGCAACAAGTAGGATCCCTGGTTCCCAAATGCGTCTCAGGAAAAACCCACCATGCTTCCGCTGCGCCACTCTGATCACATTAATGGAAATATCTTGCCAACGCTGCACTGACTCCCCTTGTAACTCCAAAGTGTTACCATCTATGAGTCTCATACTGAAAGATCTTAAAGGAAGGAAATCAAAATCATGCAGCATCTCATGTCCACGATCCCTCGAATTAACAGTATCAACCATACTACTGTCAATCACCATTCTAAGCAATAGGAGAGATAGACTATTCAAATCACAATCGAACTCCTCCCCATACCTCCACACGGTAACAAACAGGACCATGGCTGCAAGTGTGACCCCTACAAATCTTCTCACAAGGAAGGAAGCATTCCGTTGCAAGAGCCCAACAAACTCATACTCCTGTCTCCGCATAAAGCTACCATGCCTCTCCTGAATAATACTGACACAACCATGAAGACTACAGAAAACAATCATAGTTCCAGCCCCATGAATCTCCGAATGGTGAACCAAAGCATGTGAGCTACTGCTGTCATGAATCAATACTGAGAGTAAACAGTCAAGGTTTACATCATCAACCATCATAAGATGAATTTGGAGAGTAGGAAAAGTGTGAAGGAACAAATAATTGCGGTCAATCAAGGCTAGAATCAGCGTAATGCAATCTGATTCTCGGGTCATACCCAAAGGAAAACAACAACACCACTCAAGATCCCAACCGTGAGCATGTGAGATGTCCATCGAGCTGCAAGGTGACACCTCCAAGGTGGTTGGAAAACACACTAGATTCATCTCCATGAGAGAACTACTACTTCTTTGATCCGGAGTGATGAACCAACTCTCCTGAATGCGATAAACGCAACATGTAAGGTGGCTGGTCTGCCTCAAACCAGCAAGCTCGAGTCCCAAATTCTGTCCATGTCTTAGCCGGGAAACACATTCAAGAGCCACTAATCATTCATTTCTCCAACCCATGCTCAAAATCTGTCTCCAATCCATTTGTTGATGAACAAATGGAACCATCAAGAAGCTGCTAAAGGAAAGAACGACATCAAAGGGTCTGAAAATTTGATTCTTGTTCCTCCATAATTCCTTCTTTCCACAAACTGTATGCTCCATCAACCCATGTTGAGAATCCCAAGCTTGAGTACCCAATTGAAAATAGTCTCCCACACTCCGGCAAGGAAACATAGCACATCTCTGAGTGCAAATCAAAATCCAGTGCATACTTGTAAAATCGGCATTCCCTCTGATGAACCTTTGAAACCTATCCATGAAAACTTCAGGAATACTGAAGCATGAAACATAAGATGACTGCAAATTCAACTCCCAGAGCAGACTAGCATCCCTCAACCCAAGGAATGGATTGACAAGAGTGCAATCACCATATTTTGGTCCCTTTTCCAAAGTGAAGACTGCATCCTCAATTCCTCTTAAGCATACTTTACTACTCAACATACGTGGCACATCGGCAACCCACTCAGCTTGATCGTGATGGATCAGCCCTACCATTCTTTTGAATGACACTATTCGAGGACCTCCATTGGACATGCCTCTCAAAACTATCTTCTTCCCATCCGATTGGAACTTCAACTCCATAGTCTGCAGATTCAAAGAGATCTCTCCAAGAGATCGCAGCCATTGGATACCTAGAACGGCATCAGTATCCTCAATGTGAACTACATAGAAGTCATCCTTGACTTCGTAGTTACCCAACTGCATGGTCATGTTAGATATTTTCTTGGTGCAAGAAATTCGGAACCCATCGGCAACCATGACCTTGAATCCTTCGAACTCCTCTGTTTGCAGCCCCTTCTTGGCTACCACAACTTCATCAATGAAGTTATGAGTTGCTCCAGTATCGATCAAAGCAACGATTCGCTGCCCTTTGATCATCCCATGCACCTTGAATGACTCGTTTCTTTGAAGACTAGAAAGTTGAGCTAAAACTCCACCACTTTCCTTCTCATGTCCGGACTCTTCTGGAGCTCTATCTTCTTCATTTTCTTCAAAATCAGATTGCTGGTCGGAAAAATCAGAACTACTTTCCCCACCAGAATAATACTCAATCCGATTGAACTTAACCCCTTTAGGACAAACATGATCTTGCGACCATTTTTCCTGACACCGGAAACACAACCCTTTTCTTCTGAGTTCATTCAGGGTTTCTTGATCCAACCTGGTGACATGGGGATTGCGATTCTTGAACTCCTTGTTCTGAGGTCTCAAATGATTTTTATGCTGAGGCCTTTTTTCTTTATCCCTTTTCTGAAAAGGGGAGTTTGACTGAAATTTCGCCTTAGGAGCAGCCCACTCCATGTTTCTCGCCTTTTTCATGGCCTCTTGCAGGGTTGGTGGATCAAAGGCTTTAATCCAACCTTTGAGTGGTTCTGTCAAACCGTCACTGAAAAGAATCACCAACCTTCTCTCCGTGATTCCAGTCACCATGACTGAGAGTCTCTGAAACTCCGCGATGTAGGCTTCAACTGTGCCATACTGTCTCAATTGAGCAAGCTCCCTGAAATGGATCTCAGGATCTTTTTTCTCAAACCTTTCGATGAGCCTAATGGTGAACTCATCATATGTTGTGATAGACCGATGGCCCAGAGTAACGAGGCCATGGTACCACCACTCGTGCGCCACCCCATCAAGGTGTAGCGTAGCGAATTTGATCGCTTCTTCTTCCGCCATTGGTCTGAGAGCTAGATAATTATCCAGCTTTTGAATCCAGGCTCGGGCTGAACTTGTATCACTCCCATCAAAATGAGGAAGTGTAACTTTGTTGACGGCTTGGTACAAGTCTCCTTGATTTGGTGGTCTTCTTTGATCATAGTTTCTTCCTGGCCCCTTGTTCTTCCTCTTATGATCCATGAAATCATTAAAGGACATGTCCAACCTGATGTCGACAGGTAGAGAGTCATACTCTGTACGACCAACCCTCAACTGCTCCACCCATGAAGCATTCTCTTCAGGTTCTGGCTGATTGAGTACAGGGACTAAAAGAGTGGGCTTGAATGGTCTGGAAGAGATGTAAGTGTTGTTTGACACTGTCCGGGCTGCATGCTCATCATGCTGATTGGAAGCACTATTCTCCCCTCTGTGGCCTGAGTTGTTCTGTGGAACAGTATTCTGTCCCATTCTCCCCATCATGAGAGATACCATGTCCATCAAGGCATCCATCTTTTTCCCAAAATCCTTCCCAGGACTTGTAGATCTCTCTCTTCCTTTTCCACTGTCATCTCTGTTGCCAGAGCTTCTTTCACCGCCACCAAGAATCCTCTCATTTCTTTCATTATCCCCCATTTCTGTTTCTTGTGAAGGCTCCCAATTAGCCCTCAAAATCTCTGAAGTTGTTTGACCTTCTGGAGGTTGATACAACTATGTCTGAACTGTATCCCTCTTGTATACTCTTGCCAAATACCTCTGTTCTCTGTCACTCATAGAACTGATTTCACAGGATGGCAGGATGCGTGGCTCTGATACCACTGAAATATTCCGAGCCAATTTTTTTCGATTTTCACAATTTGTCAGATTACAACATTACAACAGTGCACCCGTTAAGGTTAGATGGATAAACCTAAACGTGCAAGAAAGCAACCCTAACCAGAATGGCGCCGATGATGGCGAGCATTGGTCAGGGGATCTGAAAGAAAATGCTTATGCTGTAACTCTAACCTGAATGGCACCGATGATGGTGAGCATTGGTCAGAGGATCTTTATTCTAATTGCAGAAAGAACTCAACGTCAAGTATGTGCTACCCAATCCAAGATGGAGTGAGGGGCGACCATATGACGGAGTGGTTACAAAACAAATGCTGAAAGATAAATGCTGAGAAAGGAAACTACTCGACACCCAGAATGTGCTTGCTACCCAGAGTAGGCAGTAGCTACCATAGGGTGGAGTTCTAACTATTACAATAACTTGAGTGAAAATTAGAATTACAACCAGATTTAAACGAGCAAGAAGGACTGCCAGTACTACTGGTCAGTTTACAAATGAATTTGATACGCCTGTCAAGAGATTAGAGCTGGATTTATCAACCATTACAATATCATCATCAATTCTTGGCTTGATTCAATATGCCAAATTAAAATCTCACAATGAATAAGAAATGACACTGCTGTTTTCTTGAATGACCAGAAATCTGTACTTTGCTGTTTCAAATCAGCAGTCTAAGAACCCAATCAAATGCTCGTAACTCAAGATTAACTTGCCCAATTCACTCGAAATAAAATGCAATATAGTCTAGTAAGGAAGACGCCTAAGACAGACCCTAAACACAGATCTAAAAGCCTTCAATTTATTTTGCACGGATACCAAGACAATGCTGAATGGTACGGCCTAAAGGAAAAGGGGCGATCTGTTTTATAAAATCAATGGAAGCTTCATAAAATCTACCAATTGGAAGGAAAGGACGCCTAGAACCTATGATGAAGAAAATACAATACCCATATGCAAAATTTTGGTCTTTTACAAGATATGATTAAAACTTCAAATCTGCTGTCTACAATAATGCAATAAGCTGAAACCTATGATTTACTAAATCAGATCTAAATATGCTGTAAGCTGAAAGACAATGCATGAACTAAATTGCAAACTCACAATACAATGATTCACCGCTAGATGTTGTCTTGCAAACATGAAACGATGCCCAAACTAGGAGGTCTTCATCCCTCGAAGCAATCCAGAATCAATCCGGCAGCATAACGGTGTAATTTCCAAGATACTCGAATGTTGCACCAAGACTCCTTTTTATAATTCTTCCGTTGACTTTGCAAAACCCTAAAATCCAACTCAGGTTCTCAAACCCTAACTCCACTTTCAAAATGGCGTCATTTTCACCTTAGCTCAATAATCATATTTAATTAAAACATCACCTTGAAAAATGCGCCCAATTTAATTTGCTTGACTTAGGCGAGCTCATCAAATATTTAAATATAATCTTAATGAAGGCACCACCCTTTGAGTCCACCTTTTAAAATGACATTAAGTCATTCGACTAGGCCAAGGTGATAAATAACATTTTAATTATAATGTTATTTTTAAGTGAAATGAGCTCGACTTCCCAGAACTGCATTCTGAAGCCCGGAACTGAACCCGCCACTTGAGTCAACTGAAGGGAAAAGTCAACTGCCTGATACCTTCCTGCTTACTGCCAAAAATAGAATTTACTAAAAATAGTAAATTCTAGAAAATGCTCTGAATGCTGAGATGAGCATACCCCTGCGAAGCTCTCTGAAAACCCAGAAAGAATCCGCCATTGAATCCAACATTTCCAAGCAACGACCTCCTCAAAATTAGGAAACCCTAATTTTAACTTCCGACTAGCCTTCGGGTTCCCAAAGAAAGGCTAACGGTCACTGGAAATGTCAGGCTTGAGAAGGGGACATTACAAAAAGCGCAATAATTAATCATTTATTTAAGTGATTTTTTAAATGAAGACTTTGGGTCGAATTTTCAAGAAGGGATATATATTCAGGAAAGACAAAATTGAACCATTATGTTATGTTATTCAACTTTTGTCTTATTTGCTCTGAGCATTGGAGTTTGCAAAACCCTAGGGTTTCAGCAGGCGATTCATTTCTGGAGAACGATACCTCTTCAGAGATTGGCATACTGAGACTGTGCAATACCAATTGAAGATTGCATCTTGGTGACTTCATTCAGGAGTTACAGATTGAGTTCATGAATTTATTCATTCAAAGTTAGCAGAGATTATTCATCTGGCAGTTGAGGTGTCCCATCAGAGATATCTTTTACAGAGATCTAGCATTTATTTCCTTGAGTCGTACTGCATTTATTACTACTGCTGGTACAGGCCGTACCACTGCAGAAAGGTTGTACTTTTCATTGCAAGAGAAAAACGTCTTGGGTCTTCAGCATCTGGCAGTTGCATTTTGGGCGCTTGGGGTTTCTGGAGACATCTTGAGGGTCTGTGCTGGAGATGCATGCTAGCCGCACAAATCTTCTTCATTCTTTATCTTGCTGCAACAGCAAACCAGGTTCTTAGAAAATAAATCAAATCTCATTCATTTGTCCCATTTTTATATTGTATATGCTTTGGAAATTAAATAAATTGGTGTGCCTATGTGTTTTGGTCATTTTCCAAGCTATTTTATTGCCCTAGCATTTATTTTGAATTTATTATCAATCTATTAGAGAAATCGCAGTTTTCTATTTAATCCTCAAAAACCATAAAAAAAATACAAAACAATACAAAACTATCAAAAATCGCCATATTCAGGCTAGGGTTTGGGTTGAGAACCACCAGGGTTCTTACATCACTTCACTATGCACATAGTACGTGAGCTTAACCATGAGATGCACGTGCGTATTTCACAGACAACCACAGAGGGAAGGCGGATTGGGCAGATTGGTTCATCCAATTTCCTACATTCTCCTACATACGCGTGTATGGCTACATTGGCCACCCCGCCATGCTACCAAGATACCCTTCAGATAGGGTAGTCTTCATGGAATTCCTGAGACAGTTGTCCGAGGTTCATGTCTACTTGCGCTTGAAGAGGAAGACAGCTGTTAACTTTCCCGTTGAAATGGGACTATATAGATGTGGATTCGCGGCAGATGCTAAGATGATGAGTCAGGAAACAGCGAGGTTTAACCTCAAGTATCTCATTGATAGAAGATCCTATGATCCCAGAGGACTCTATGCAGCACACCTCGAGCAACACTCGTCACATAAGTCTTCTATGGAAGATTATTGGGTAAATTGTAAAGACGAGTATGAAGTGCAAAGAAGGAACTACAGCAGATTCAGACTCTCACAAATCGCTGATTTCATGTCCGCAGACATTGAGGGCCTGTCCGATGATGAAGGGGAAGTCATTCTCCCCTCGTTCTTCGCAGATTCAGTTGACTCCCAACCGCTCCCGAGAGTGGATTGGAATGCTAAAGAAGACACGTCTATAGAAGAAAGAACGAGTAGAGTGGTTAGAAATAGCCAACTCTATCTCGACAGCAAGAAATCAAGGAAGGTGATACCTCACAGAACAGAGCCGCCACAGGTTCATTCTACACCACCTTCCACTTCAAGAAGGAAACCTAGGCAGAAGCAATGGTGTAATCCTCCCCGAGGGATGAGGATGTCAAAGCCTAGAACACAGAGGACACCTGTGGAGAAAGCCACGCATAGTCCTAAAATAATCACGGGTATTGCTGCCCCAGAACAAAGAGTAGAGACTACCACCCCTGATTCAGCAGAAACCATCACAGAGGAGCCAGCAGCAGTAGTTGTTGAAGAACCAGTGGTAGGGCCAATGGCAGAAGCAACAACAGTAGAAGCAGCAGCAGAAACGGTGCCTGTTATGGAAGCAGAGCCACCAATATCACCAGTACCACAGCAATCACAAGTCCTCATCGACTTCGATTCGCCACCGAGAGACATTGCTCCAGCACAGTCTCACACATCTAGCATTCAAGGGCCTCACATTCCTCCTAGCGAAGTTCGCCGAGATTCTATTTGGCTTGAAGGCTTCCTAGGAAGAAAGAAGGAAAAACCCTCATATGAACTTGACTTTACCGAATTCGACCACGTCCCAAATGACACGTCGGCGAAGAAGTGAAAGAAGCAAGTTCACATTGAAAGGAATGCAGAGTGTGAGATCATCATAGAGACTGCCGCTCCACCAGTAGAGAAAAGCATACACAAGGTCCAAGTCGAAGACTACACTTTGTCTCAACTTAACCTCGGGAAGACTACACAACAGGTGGAGGCAGACCTTCTTGGAATAGCTTTCGTGAGCGCACAAGAAAGGATGGCAAAGGATGGTAAAGAAAAGGCAGCCTTAAAGGCTGAAAATCAGAAACTGAGGTCTTACATAGCCAGCTTGATACATGGCACACCCAACGTCTCAACCCTACCAGCAGGACTACTAGATCTCCCCGCCAAACAAAATCATCGGCAATTGTTAACATTCTGTAAACACTTGAGAGATTAAGTGGAAGAGTTTGTTCTCAAGGGTAGATGTATACTGGCAAACCTATACCAGTTACGGGATATAGCACATGGACTTCGTGCGGAGATCCAGCAGTCAGAACAAAGGATTGCAGAAAAGAGGCTTGAAGACGAAAGCACAATTGCAGATTTGCAATTGGTATATCAATCAGTATACTCTGAGGAAAACAAGCAACATCTCTTTGCTTGGAAGGAACAATTGGCGTACAAGGTGAAAGCCTATGACGCTCATTCAGTAGAGTTGATTGATTACAGATGGGTGGTTGCCACTATTATCAACTTCGCAAGAATGTTGGTGATATCTTTCCCTTGCATGGAATATCAGTGTGAGGGAGGAGAATACGTCGAGATGGTCACTGTACAGAACCAGTTCAAGGATGTCATCCGCAGTACCTTTCTTGATGATCCAGATGGTTGCAAGCTTGCTAAGGTAGCAACTTTATCAACCAAGTTTGAAGAGGCAGCATCTCAGTGTATTGACTTCGGAAATCAGCTCACAACGGGTGAGATCATGCTACGACGCCACGTCATCATCCTACATAGCATTAACTCCCCAGAAGCTGACGAAGTCAATCAATGGATAGAGACATTGCTGATTAGTGGCGAACTATAAGTGCACCAAAGAAGGACGCCATACACCCTCCAAGTGGCATTCATGACACTTGAGTTTGACTTGATGCTTCTTTCCAAGTCAACTCAAGATGCTATTGAATGTAGTTGGAGTTAACTTGATGCTTCTTTCCAAGTTTAACTCCACTTTCCTTAAATCATGCATTGTTAGATCCCACTGATTAAGGATGTCTAATTGGCTCCCATGATTTGTGGATCTTAGATCTCCACTAAATGTGGATGTCTATTTTGGAGGGATACTTTCATTAAAGTTCACCCTTTAGTTTACTTTTAGTAAACTGAAGTAGTTTCCAGTTGACTCTTTGTTTGCTTTCAGTTAACTAAAGTAGTTTTCCAGTTAACTGCTTGTTCCCCCTTTTTAGGAATAAATCTTGCTAATTGATTGGCAAGAACTCATTGTTAACTCAAGGAGATTTTGGGGTTGCCCACTCCTTTGAGTTCTATAAATAAGAGCCTTGGGCTCATTATTTGTTTAACTTTTACTTGCTATGCAAAATTGTTGCGCCATTGTTGGCAACAGCTTTGAAAGCGGATATTTGTTCACTCTTGGATGAGTTCGTTGGTCGATTGCAATTGTGCATGATTTCGTGCCTTTGCCTTCCCAATCTTTGTAATTCATTGATGAAGCTTTGAAGGAGAATATCAGAAGGCGCTTGCATTTTGGTCAATCTTTTTGAGTTGTGTCTACGTCTTGTGTTTAAATAGCTCGTTGTTTCATTTCCCTCCTTGGATAGGAGTCCCTCCTCCTTGGACATTTGTTATTGACAAGTTGTCATTTGTTGTTGTTTAATGTATTGACTTCCAAGCTATACTTCGGATAGGAGTCCCTCCTCCTTAGCGAGCTCGCTGGCCAAGGCATTGTAAATTTGTTGTTTCTTGTGAACTATTTCCTAGACCATACCTCGGATAGGAGTCCCTCCTCTTTGGCAAGTCTCAGATCTAGTTTACCGTATAGAGCGTTTGCTTGTACCAACCTTATCCCGGTGTATACCCGAGAGTTCAGAGCCTCGGTCATATTCTCAGGAGACGGCGAATTCAGGTGATCCAATCAACCCATTCCCGCTCCTTTACCCTCATGCTCTGTTTATCTTGAAGGTATTGGATAGATAGAAGCTAGGTTAGTCGTAGTTGAGATCTGCAGAAACCAGAGAAAAGCTTAGCTACGGCGCATTGTGTTTGTGCACCCTTGTGTCCTGCCGCTGAAGCATAAAAAGATAGGAACTTTAGTTTACATTTCCCTTCCTTACGCATCGCTCCCAGCAGAGAGGGACTTCTCCTCTTTAAATAACGAAGAAGTGTTGCAAAACTTTTGAAATAGCTGAACGTTTACAATCAGCACTCCAGAGATGCTAATTTAAACGCCAATAGTTTTCTGGCACCCACCGTGGGGCAACGAGGCATCAAACTTCAAGAAAAGCCAAACGCTTTTATGTCACGGGAATGACTATCTGGCAGTAAGCATCCTGGATTACCAAGTGTATACAAGGAGGACTAATCCTCTTTTTCAAGAAGAAGTCGGAGAAGCATCCTGCACAGTGCAGATATTTCAAGAGGTTCGAGAGCAATTTCTAGAAGAACCACAGCAAGAACCTCCTGCTCAAGCAATGGCCGACAACGTTAACATTCATGACGGCAATGGCCGTAATAACAACAATGGCAATGGTAACTACATCAACAATCTTTTCGGCAATGGCCGAAATGCAAGAGTTGCCAGACGTGCTGCCCCACTTCCATGGGGTAACAACATAGGTCCATTGGCCTTGCAAGGCAATCATGAACTTCCCAAGGGATCACGGAAGCATTTCCCAAGATTCCATGGTGACGGGACTAGACATCCTGATGAACATCTCTCAGCATTCATAGCGGCCTGTTCCGTTTTGTCTGTGCCACATGAAGATATCGCCGTTCGACTCTTTGTCGAAACTCTTGAAGCAAATGCAGCTGACTGGTTCAATCATTTGCAACCAGGGATTATCACAAACTGGGAAGACATGAGCGAAAAGTTCTTGGCCAGATTCAGACCTGCTAAAGACAATCATCAACTATTCGCCCGTTTATCTAACTCAAAGATGGAGTCCACAGAACCAATGAGGGAGTTCGTAGCAAGGTTTAACCGTCTTGTTACACGACTTTCCCACACAATGAATCCATCCGACGAGATCCTGATGAGCAGCTTCATTAACGCCCTACCCTCAGAGATAGCCTTTTTCATAAAAGGCAGTCATGAAGAAGACTTGCTGGTAGCTCAAGAGAAGGCTATCGAACTTGAGGATCACATGATCACTACGGGGAAGATGAAGAATGATGCCATTAGACCGCTGGTCCAAGCATCAGCAGATCCATTGCTACAGAAGGTAGCAAACGAGGTGACAATCCACAAAAGATAGTCACCCAACCAAGGGCAACAAGCAATGCCCTCACCACCACCATACCAACAACAACAGCAGTACCAGCCTCAACAGCCTTATCAGCCGAAGAAAAATAATTTCCAATCATTTAACAACTTCAAGCCGAAGTTTTCAGGACCGCCTAGACAAGCAGAACCTGAGAAATCCAACGTGTTTTGTTGTTTCCATGATTCAGACGAACACACTGGGTCTTCATGCCCTGAGAATCAGAGAATGAACCAAATAATGGGATATGCCGGAGATGCAGTTCCAAGTTCCAATACAGTACCTTCAAATTCGAACGTTGCTCCACCTCAAATGGACGAATTCGATGGCGACTCCGCAACGAGATACTTTCATAGCAAACCCGTAAATCAAGAAGAAGAAGATTACCGTCAGTACAATCTTGCTGTCAATCACGAGAACCTGTCAACACCTGTGTTTACACGTGCTCAGCATTTCAAAGCACAGAAAGAAGAAGACGAAAGACGGCAGTCCAATGAAAAGGGAAAAGAAGCTTCCACTTCTAATCCCAAGTCTACACATGAGTTCGTCACACCAGTCTCTCAAGAGCCGTCTTCGACGAGTTTTGACATAGTGACATCCATGATGAAGACAAAGGTACAAATCTCACAGCTGGAGTATCTCCAAGATCATCCTGACCAAATGGATCGGATTCTCAAGGTAATTCAGAAGCCAATCGTCATACAACCCACATTGCTAGCATCTTCCGTACCAACGGGAGAAAAGCCCAAACCTTTTTACATATCTTTCTATATGGGAGGATACAAGCTTAGCAATTGTATAATTGATTCAGGGGCATCTGACAACGTCATGCCTTTACAAATCATGAAAGCTTTAGGGCTATCATGCACGGAAACAAAAGAAAAGTGTTACTTGAATCAAAACCTGTGCCATTGGTAGGTCAGCTAAAGGATGCTCAAGTAAGATTGGCATCCTGCCCAGAAAAGAAGATCATGATGACCATTCTCATAGCTGACATCCCAATCAGTTATGGAATGCTCCTAAGTAGAAGCTTCTGCAAGGATCTCGGAGGTAAGATTCAAGTGGATTGGTCGTACACGACAATCCCATTGAAAAAGGGCACTTTCAAGTTGGAACCTGAGGCTAAGTCAACATTCACGGTGGTGAAATCTCAATACCCGCAAGCACAAGTGCTACATCAGAGCACGGGTCCTGGCACGTATGCCATGTTGTCAGAAGTAACTGAAGAGGATGAAAGTTTTGCACTTACCACACAAACATTAAATGAAGATTCAAGAATGTGGAATATGCAATTTGACGGTAGTTGCTCAACAGCAGGTTCAGGAGCAGGAGTTGTCATTACCTCTCCCGAAGGAACAATATACCCATTTGCTTATCGCTTGCAATTTGATAACACAAACAATACTGCAGAATATGAGGCGCTCATACTTGGCCTAAAAAATGCAAGAGATATGGGTATAAAATACCTTCAAGTTGAAGGTGATGCAGAGCTGATCGTTCAACAGGTCAGAGGGCTGTATCAAGTAAGAAGAAGTCGTCTTTCTTCTTACCGACAAAGGGTGTGGAATGCTATCGACTGGTTCGAAGCATTCAACATCGAATACATACCACGTGAGCAAAATAGCAGAGCAGATTCCCTTGTGGTATCAGCAGCTCTTTTCATGCCCCATTCTGATTTTCGTCAGAATGTCTTCGCTATTGAGCTCATCTACAGGCCAGCCATCCCCGACAACTGCGACAATTGGCAGGTCTTTACTAATGATGATGATATTCAAGAGTTCCTTCGCATGGAGGACAATTATCAAGAATTATTCTTTGAAGGTAGTGCTTCTCCCTCCAGAGAATATATGGCAGAAGATTCCGAAGTCACGGAATCTGGTATCATCCAACTTAGAGGCAATAATATCCCCAAGGGTCTAGTATCCTTAGAGGATATATTTGATAGACACGACAGACGTGTTCAAGATCAAAGGAATTCTAATGACAAGACGTCAGCCGACTACCGACAAGTCAACATTGGTACAGAAGACAAGCCTCGGCTTGTCAACCTAGGCAAATGTTGCACTACGGAAGAAAGTGACAATTTCATCTCTCTATTCAAGCAATACCGAGACGTCTTTGCATGGTCCTATGAAGACCTGAAAGCATTCAAGCCAAAGGAATTGTCCCATACGATTCCACTAAAGTCTAACATCAAGCCTTTCAAGCAGAAGCAGAGACACTACAACCCGCGTATCCAAGATACAATCTACGCGGAGGTAAAAAAGATGGTGGATGCCAAAATCATATACCCAATCCACTATTCCACCTGGGTGTCCAATATCGTTCCTGTACGCAAGAAGAGCGGAGAAATCCGGATTTGTGTAGACTTCAGGAACCTGAACCAGTCGTCACTAAAGGATAATTATCCTTTGCCCATCATGGAACATACATTGCAAATAGTAACCGGTTCGGAGATGCTGTCATTACTTGACGGATTTTCGGGATACAACCAGATTGCAGTAGCTGAAGAGGATCAACTCAAGACAGTGTTCACCACTCCATGGGGAACGTTCGCCTACGAGAGGATGCCCTTCGGCCTCATCAACGTCGGTGCTACTTTTCAGCGAGCCATGGACTTGGCGTTTGGTGACTTAAAGGACAAATTGATAGTCGTCTATCTTGACGACCTTACTGCTTTCTCAAAAAAACGGCAAGATCATTTTCAGCACTTAGTGAAAGTGTTTGAGAGATGTAGGTCCCATCACATATCACTGAATCCGAAGAAGTCTATCTTCGCGGTGACAGAAGGAAAATTGCTTGGTCACATCGTATCTAAAGAAGGGACTAGGATAGACCCTAATCGGGTAAATGCAATCAAGGACCTGGCTCTCCCTACCAATAAAACTAGGGTACATTCTTTCTTCGGCAAAGTCAACTTTATACGGAGATTTGTACCTGACTTCTCGGAGCTGACTAAGGACATCTCGGCAATGATGAAGAAAATGACCACTTTCAAATGGACCGATGAAGGAAGGAAGGCGTTCGAGAAAATAAAAGAGGCCATCAGTAAAGCACCAGTGTTGGTTCGACCTGATTTCAATAAAGAATTCATTCTTTATTGTTACGCGTCGGAACATACTCTCTCCGCCATACTGACTCAGAAGTTGAATGAAGAGACCGAATCACCTATCGCTTTCATGAGCAGCAGCTTCAAGGATAGCGAATCTCGGTACTCTCAAATAGAGAAGAACGCATACGCGGTTGTAAGGGCTGTTAAGGATTTCAGATTCTACATCCTAAACTCTCACACCACTGTGTATGTTACAGACCCCGCGGTCAAGAGTGTCCTCACTCAACAAGAAATGGGCACCAAAAGAGGCAACTGGATTGCAAGAGTTCAAGAATATGACTTGGATATCAAGCCTACCAAGCTCGTTCGCGAGAGAGGTCTATGTCAACTCCTAGCAGAAGATGGTGATTTGAAGCATCAAGCTGAAGATGGAATCTCAGGAACAGAAATGGAAGAAGACCTCCCAATGGTCTTATTAGTTGAATATGCTCAAGAGTGGTACACAAAATTGTGGTACTACCTAACCTACGGGGAATGTCCAACACACTTGGATAAGCAGCAGAGAAGAACTTTGAAATTACAAGCACAAGGTTATGTGCTTGGAGGAAATGTTCTATACAAGCATGGGCTTGATGGAACGTTCCTACTATGCGTCACCAAAGATCAACAAAGACGATTGATGGAGGCATTCCACAATCAAGCATGCGGAGGTCACTTCTCATCAAGCGTTACCACATTCAAGATCTTGCGGGCATCATTCTTTTGGCCGACTTTGTTCCGTGATGCATATGACTGGTTGCACAGATGCACATTGTGCCAACAATTTGTTGGTAAACTTAAGCTGTCAAACCTTCCGCTAAGGCCGGTGGTGATAGATGCTCCATTCCAGCAATGGGGCATAGACTTTGTGGGACCTATCAACCCTCATTCCAGCAAAGGACATGTCTACGTCCTCACGGCGACAAACTATTTCACTAAGTGGGTTGAGGCAATTCCTGTGAAGCAGGCTACTTCCAAGGTGGTGTGTAACTTCCTCAAGGAGAACATCATTACACGCTTCGGAGTACCCAAAAAGATCGTGACTGACAATGCTACAAGCTTCTCGTCAGAGGAGTTGATAGAATTTTGTTTTGACTACGGCATCACCTTGTCCCATTCTTCAGATCACTATCCACAAGGTAATGGACAAGCCGAATCGTCAAATAAGAACATAGTCACAATAGTGCGCAAGATGGTTGATTCCAATCAACGAGCTTGGCACACGAAATTGTACGATGCTCTTTGGGTTGACAGAATCACGCCCAAGAGAGCTATCGGCACTTCACCTTTCATAATCCTATATGGTACTGAAGCTGTGTTACCCATCACTCTAGTTGTCCGCTTTGCAGCTGGCATCCACGATAGAAGATGAGGAATTCAAAGATCCTATTGAGAAACGTATCTTATGCCTGATGAAACTCCAAGAAGAAAGGGTGGAGATAGTTGATAAGATCACTCAGCATCAAAAGCGAGTGAAGATCTTCTACAAGAAGGCTCGGCAACGAGACTTTGAGATTGGAGATAAAGTCCTATTATGGGACAAGAGGCACGAACCAAAGGGAATGCACGGAAAATTCGACTCCCTTTGGCTGGGGCCGTTCCTGATTCATAATATTACAGGAGAGAATTCCTATATTCTCTCACATTCAGACGGGAGGCTCTTCCCACTTCCTCACAGCGGACAGTACTTGAAGCATTTCATCCCTTCGGGGATGGGGTGAGTATATATTGTAAATACTTTTCCTTGCTTTAACGTTATGTTGTTATGTTTTTCCCCGTTCAGTGAAGTATTGTCGTGTTTTAGGTGATTTCTTAGATGTTTTGTCGTAGGTGAATAAATTGGGGAACCCAATAAATAAGGTGAACTCTATTTTTAGGTATGTATGGAACCAAAGTCCTAACTCCGTTACCCAACTGATTAGATATACTAGTCTACAAAACTTGAAATTCTCGGTTCTCCTATGCCGTAGGTATCCGACATGGTCACCAGACGGAGCCTAATGTTCTACCCAAAATTAATTTTTTGGCATTCTGTATAAATTGAGCTAAATCTTGTTATAATGCCATGTTAAGTCAGTTTTAGGTCAAACCAATCATAGAATCTTGGTGGGTTTCTGTCAAAGAACACACGTGCAAAATTCTGAAAATTTGAAAATTAGGGTTTTTCGCCCCTATTTTCAGGGAAACCCCCGAAAATAGGACCTTCCCAGAAATGATTGAAAATGATTTTGATAGGATTAAAAGGCTTCACAATCACATTGGTCAAGTTAGAATCATCAAAAGACATGTTTTACTCTGGTGGGTCTTTTTCTATTTTTCAGGAACAAAGTTAGGAGCTCCACAGCCATTAATGGCAGATTGGCTAGTACCAGGTGCTGAAAGCTAAGCTTCAAAAGCTTCAACGACACAACCATGGCGGAAAAGGTAAAAAATGATGCTGTTTGATGAAGGAGATTCCTGAAAGTGAAAAAGGTCAAAATTTGACTCACTCTGGAAACGTTACGAAGGAGAAAACTCAAAAATGCTGAAAAGAGCCTTTTTCAAGCAAGGGCGCCCATGATCTTTGAAGGTCAAATGCAGTCAGTAAGATCATCCAAGGCATTCATTCTTGACATTTGCCTGCTGGCGCGACAGTGAAACAAACAGATTAATCGTCTAAGGGACAGATCACAAGCAACTGCTGACAAAGCAAAAAAGAGGCAGTTGAGGAAATATCAGGGAACCACAGTTAACGGCGAAGTTCTAAGAAAAAAAAGCCTTTCCAAAAGAAAGGCGCCCTTCTTTCTTGACCTCCAGATGCTGATAAATGACAAAAGGCTTCCCAGGATATCCTTCTCAGCTCAAGTAGATCTCAGGAACGCAACTGCAAGCATCAACATCTGACGAAGCATTCAACGGATAATCCAGATCAAAGTAGGCAACTTTTCAGATAAAGATGATCAGGCCAAAAGGTAAAAGCGCCCTTTTCAAGGAGGGGCACCCTTGAATAAAGGAAGCCTAAATTGAGATCCAGGTTTTTTGAAGTCAGTCATTTTTTATAGAACAGAGCTGGGTACCTGATGAGACATCAAGTGAAATCATCTGATTCTCCGATCAACGAGAAATCCAGATCAAAGCACGAGAGGTCATTTCAAAAGGCTGAAGAACGAAGTTTGAAAATTCACTAAGGCATTAGCAAAAGCGCCTTTTCCAAGAAAAGGCGCCCATCCTTTTGAAGCCCTAAACTCAGCTTTACATCATCATGTTTCCCAGGCACTTCTTTTCAGTTTGGATCCAGCTCCGCAGTGAATGTGTTCACAACATCTCAGGATCAACAGACAACGCTAGATTCAGGATTGAATAGAGGGCTTTCAAGAGAGAAAATATTTAAAAACTTGCAAAAAACCAAAAGGGATGCCTAAAAGAAGTCAAGGGTCAATTGTTGACTAAAGTCAAGAGCTTTTGAGTTAAAATTGGCTAAAAGGCTCCACGATCGGTGGAAATCACCTTTTTAACTTTAGATCAAGCCAAAATCACCTTTTGAGCTTGAGTTAGGTCCCCAAACTTGTGGATCTAAAGCTTAAACATATATATCCAAGGTGAAGGCGTCCCATTTCATTATTTCATTGCAGGATAAAAGATCAAGAACAGCCATAAGCTCTCAAGGACGCCATTGATAGATCTGAACAAGGTTTTCATCCGTTCTTCAATTTTTCTTGTAGATCTAAAGCAGAAGAGGATTGTTATTTTGAGGATTGGACCCAGAGATAGATTTTTTTTTTTTTTTCAGGGAATCAGATAAAACTTCCAATCCATCTTCTGTCTATTTCCTCTCTTCTGGTCTTAGGTTTTCTTGCATTTGATAGAAAAGCAACAGGCTACATCAGATCAGATCAACTGGGTAGATTTAGCATTATTTTCCAGAGAAACCCATCTCGAAAATTTTTCCAAAATCAGCAAACTTGTTGCCCCTATTTTTGGGGGTTTTTCCGAAAAAATTTCAGAATTCAAATTCTGAGGAACTGGGTTTGTTTAGCATTGAAGCACGAACAAAACCCATGTGCCAAATTTTTTCCGGAAAAATACTTCTCGGCAGGGCGCTATTTTTAAGTGTTTCCGAAAATCATCTGAACAAGGTCAAGCTTACAGTCAATTTTTAAGTTTTTCAAGATGCAGTACTCCCAGGTACAATACGAGACCAAGACGGTCTTACTTCATGATTACTTGAAAACAGTTGACACAAATTTACACCAAGTAAATCCAGTGGTTGATTTGGAGCAGCTAGAAGGCATGAATCAAATCACATTGCAAAATATTGAAGAATCTGGGTTGCTGCAAGCCGCATCAATTCCCATCACACTTCAAAGCGTAGAACTTGTAATCGCTTGTATCAAGCATTACAATCCTACCACCAGAGAAATCAGAGCAGCAGATGGAAGAATTGTTTGCAGTCTAAAGCCTCAGGATATCGAAAGGTGTTTTGATATTCCATCATGTCCTAACAGCAAAGTCATATCAGTGACGAAATGTGAGAAGGCATTTCAGACAGCTAAGGACAAATGTCAAAAGGTTATGGCTGAAAAATGGCTAAAAGTGACAAAGGCAAGCTTGCCTAAATTGTTGGGACGAGGAGAATGTAAAGATGAGTACGCAGTGTTAATCATTCTACTCAATAGAATCACTGGAGAAGAAGATGGTCGTCAATTCCAGCCATGGATGTACTATATCATTGCAAAAATCATTGGCAGGAGGGAATATTATGACTGGGCCACTTTGATTAGTGACACACTTCACCGACAAATCACTGGGTATCTGGAAGCTCATCGGTTCCACATGTGCTCTTACCTAGTATACCTAATAGCCTTCCAAGGCGATTTTAGGTTATTGAACAATGTGGGAACCTTAGGTGTGCAGAAGGTTCACGAACATTTCACATGTCTTGAGTCTACTCAAGCGGAAAGACACTTCAAGAAGACAAGTGATCACTTCACTATGCACACAGTACGTGAGCTTAACCATGAGATGCACGTGCGTATTTCACAAACAACCAGAGAGGGCAATGGCGGATTGGGCAGATTGGTTCATCCAATTTCCTACATTCTCCTGCATACGCGTGTATGGCTACATTGGCCACCCCGCCATGCTACCAAGATACCCTTCAGATAGGGTAGTCTTCATGGAATTCTTGAGACAGTTGTCCGAGGTTCATGTCTACTTGCGCTTGAAGAGGAAGACAGCTGTTGACTTTCCCGTTGAAATGGGACTATATAGATGTGGATTCACGGCAAATGCGAAGATGATGAGTCAAGAAACAGCGAGGTTTAACCTCAAGTATCTCATTAATAGAAGATCCTATGATCCCAGAGGAGTCTATGCAGCACACCTCGAGCAACACTCGTCACATAAGTCTTCTATGGAAGATTATTGGGTAAATTGTAAAGACGAGTATGAAGTGCGAAGAAGGAACTACAACAGATTCAGACTCTCACAAATCGCTGATTTCATGTCCGCAGACATTGAGGGCCTGTCCGATGATGAAGGGGAAGTCATTCTCCCCTCGTTCTTCGCAGATTCAGTTGACTCCCAACCGCTCCCGAGAGTGGATTGGAATGCTAAAGAAGACATGTCTATAGAAGAAAGAACGAGTAGAGTGGTTAGAAATAGCCAACTCTATCTCGACAGCAAGAAATCAAGGAAGGTGATACCTCACAGAACAGAGCCGCTACAGGTTCAGTCTACACCACCTTCCACTTCAAGAAGGAAACCTAGGCAGAAGCAATGGTGTAATCCTCCCTGAGGGATGAGGATGTCAAAGCCTAGAACACAGAGGACACCTGTGGAGAAAGCCACGCATAGTCCTAAAATAATCACGGGTATTGCTGCCCCAGAACAAAGAGTAGAGACTGCCACCCCTGATTCAGCAGAAACCATCACAGAGGAGCCAGCAGCAGTAGTTGTCGAAGAACCAGTCGCAGGGCCAATGGCAGAAGCAACAGTAGAAACGGTGCCTGTTATGGAAGCAGAGCCACCAATATCACCAGTACCACAGCAATCACAAGTCCTCATCGACTTCGATTCGCCACCGAGAGACATTGCTCCAGCACAGTCTCACACATCTAGCATTCAAGGGCCTCACGTTCCTCCTAGTGAAGATCGCCGAGATTCTATTTGGCTTGAAGGCTTCCTAGGAAGAAAGAGGGAAAAACCCTCGTATGAACTTGACTTTACCGAATTCAACCACGTCCCAAATGACACATCGGCGAAGAAGTTAAAGAAGGAAGTTCACATTGAAAGGAATGCAGAGTCTGAGATCATCATAGAGACTGTCGCTCCACCAGTAGAGAAAAGCATACACGAGGTCCAAGTCGAAGACTACACTTTGTCTCAACTTAACCTCAGGAAGACTACACGGCAGGTGGAGGCAGACCTTCTTGGAATAGCTTCGGTGAGCGCACAAGAAAGGATGGCAAAGGATGGTAAAGAAAAGGCAACCTTAAAGGCTGAAAATCAGAAACTGAGGTCTTACATAACCAGCTTGATACATGGCACACCCAACGTCTGAGCCCTACCAGCAGGACTACTAGATCTCCCCGCCGAACAAAATCATCGGCAATTGTTAACATTCGGTAAACACTTGAGAGATCAAGTGGAAGAGTTTGTTCTCAAGGGTAGATGTATACTGGCAAACCTATACCAGTTACGGGATAGAGCACATGGACTTCGTGCGGAGATCCAGCAGTCAGAACAAAGGATTGCAGAAAAGAGGCTTGAAGACGAAAGCACAATTGCAGATTTGCAATTGGCATATCAATCAGTATACTCTGAGGAAAACAAGCAACATCTCTTTGCTTGGAAGGAACAATTGGCGTACAAGGTGAAAGCCTATGACGCTCATTTAGTAGAGTTGATTGATTACAGACGGGTGGTTGCCACTATTATCAACTTCGCAAGAATGTTGGTGATATCTTTCCCTTGCATGGAATATCAGCGTGAGGGAGGAGAATACGTCGAGATGGTCACTGTACAGAACCAGTTCAGGGATGTCATCCGCAGTACCTTTCTTGATGATCCAGATGGTTGCAAGCTTGCTAAGGTAGCAGCTTTATCAACCAAGTTTGAAGAGGCAGCATCTCAGTGTATTGACTTCGGAAATCAGCTCACAACGGGTGAGATCATGCTACAACGCCACGTCATCATCCTACAGAGCATTAACTCCCCAGAAGCTGACGAAGTCAATCAATGGATAGAGACATTGCTGATTAGTGGCGAACTATAAGTGCACCAAAGAAGGACGCCATACACCCTCCAAGTGGCATTCATGAGACTTGAGTTTGACTTGATGCTTCTTTCCAAGTCAACTCAAGATGCTATTAAATGTAGTTGGAGTTAATTTGATGCTTCTTTCCAAGTTTAACTCCACTTTCCTTAAATCATGCATTGTCAGATCCCACTGATTAAGGATGTCTAATTGGCTCCCATGATTTGTGGATCTTAGATCTCCACTAAATGTGGATGTCTATTTTGGAGGGATACTTTCATTAAAGTTCACCTTTTAGTTTACTTTCAGTCAATTGAAGTAGTTTCCAGATGACTCTTTGTTTGCTTTCAGTTAACTGAAGTAGTTTTCCAGTTAACTGCTTGTTCCCCCTTTTTAGGAATAAATCTTGCTAATTGATTGGCAAGAACTCATTGTTAACTCAAGGAGATTTTGGGGTTGCCCACTCCTTTGAGTTCTATAAATAAGAGCCTTGGGCTCATTATTTGTTTAACTTTTACTTGCTATGCAAAATTGCTGCGCCATTGTTGCCAACAGCTTTGAAAGTGGATATTTGTTCACTCTTGGATGAGAGTTCGTTGGTCGATTGCAATTGTGCATGATTTCGTGCCTTTGCCTTCCCAATCTTTGTAATTCGTTGATGAAGCTTTGAAGGAGAATATCAGAAGGCGCTTGCATTTTGGTCAATCTTTTTGAGTTGTGTCTACGTCTTGTGTTTAAATAGCTCGTTGTTTCATTTCCCTCCTTGGATAGGAGTCCCTCCTCCTTGGACATTTGTTATTGACAAGTTGTCGTTTGTTGTTGTTTAATGTATTGACTTCCAAGCTATACTTCGGATAGGAGTCCCTCCTCCTTAGCAAGCTCGCTGGCCAAGGCATCGTAAATTTGTTGTTTCTTGTGAACTATTTACTAGACCATACCTCGGATAGGAGTCCCTCCTCCTTGGCAGGTCTCAGATCTATTTTACCGTATAGAGCGTTTGCTTGTACCAACCTTATCCCGGTGTATACCCGAGAGTTCAGAGCCTCGGTCATATTCTCAGGAGACGGCGAATTCAGGTGATCCAATCAACCCATTCCCGCTCCTTTACCCTCATGCTCTGTTTATCTTGAAGGTATTGGATAGATAGAAGTTAGGTTAGTCGTAGTTGAGATCTGCAGAAACCAGAGAAAAGCTTAGCTACGGCGCATTGTGTTTGTGCACCCTTGTGTCCTGCCGCTGAAGCATAAAAAGATAGGAACTTTAGTTTACATTTCCCTTCCTTACGCATTGCTCCCAGCAGAGAGGGACTTCTCCTCTTTAAATAACGAAGAAGTGTTGCAAAACATTTGAAACAGCTGAACGTTTACAATCAGCACTCCAGAGGTGCTAATTTAAACGCCAACACTATATTATTATTCTGCATGGTAGAGACAAGCTATGCCATTATTTCAGCTAACCGTTCTTGGCCTTTAAAAAGTATATCAAACCAAGCATCATCTACGTCCCTGCTGTTATTGTGACCATTGCTTTTTGTTCTTTTTTGGGAATTTTTGAGCCCTGCTGCATTGTAATAGTTTTCAGCCAATCCAAATATTTTCTTCTTTCCCTTTGGTAATATCTTAGTTCTCTATCACTTCCATGCATGACGTCAATTCCAAATTAAAAAAATATGTTTTCCCCACAACTTCAATACCACTGAAATATCCTTTTTAATATTTTTCAACAATTTTACTGGAATATATATATTTTTACAAGTCTAATTTTTTTGTTTGTTTTTCTGTAGCACTCCAAAGCAAGAGCAGATCCTTAATTCCCACGTCCTACTACAAAACAAGAATGGTTCCTTTTTTTATGAATTCTCCCTTTTATTGAAGATTGACCAAGTGTTAGGGTCCAAGACCCTATGAGAATGCTATGGCCAAGTGATTAAGAAATATTTTCCCCCAAATGAAGGGTGGTGGGTAAAGTCAGGTCCCACATTCCTTCTCAACACTCAGCAATGCCACTCTTTATACCTTCCCCATATCCTTCAAAGTTGGCGACAACTCCATAATTTCTTTGCTTCCATAAAACTTAATTCACTACTTTTCATTATTGTTCCAACTCATATAATGGTACGGTTGGGGTTGTTTATCTGTCTAGCAAATGAAATAAGAATTACTTTCAATCACAAATCTGGAATAATTTATTGAATAAAAATTCTATAACCTACAACTAAAATCTAAAATAATCTTGGAATCCACTGAGCATAAATTTGACCTTTAAATGTAGCCAACAATGTAAACCAAAAGGTTTCCATCTTCCAATTCCTAAATAAACCATGAGGGTTTTCGTTCCTAGGGTAAGAGTTGCACGAAAGCTCAATGTACTTGTTACCTATTTTTCACTACAAGCTCAAACAGGTAGAGCTGAATCAAATTCATGAATTATAGGTACAGTTTTCAAGTTTTGCTGATTAAAGTATTCATGGTTCATCATAAAGATCAGATTACATTTGGATCACAGTTTTATTGTGCAAGTATTTAAAACAGAAAATTGAAAATTTGCATAATAATGCTTTTTATTCATTTTGTAAAACACTGAATCTCGCACAAGCCGCGAAAGTAACTGAATTTGATTATGACAATCAAATTATGAATACAAAATTCAAAGATAAACTACACTACTAAAGATAACGTAAACACAAGGAAGAGATGCAATTCATCATTGCCTGTGATGATGAATCGCTTTCGCTTGATGTCTTCAGTTGTCACGTCTCCAAGCTGTAGCCTCGTTTTCGCGCTCCATGAACCTACAAAATTGTAAAGGAATGGCGTTAGAGATGTACTCTAAGCAATGATGAATTACATTATGCTCTATGCCTACGCTACCAACAGGAATGTAATTTGCTTCAAATCAGGCATTCACCAGATGACTGAGCTATAAAGGCTGACAATCAAGAAAAACATAACTCAATGGAAGCTTTCAGCTTCTTTTATTTTGCTAACATGTTTGTTTCAATGTGCAGGAACAGGTTCATCATGTTCGAGATCATTTTGTCAGATATGTGGAGCAAAACGGGCTCCCACAAGGGTTGAGCCCGGCATATCAAAAGGACACCTCTCATTCACATCATATATGAGAGTTACATGAGAGTCATCAAGTATTACAGTCATCAAATAGGACTGCTGTAAAGCAATATCAAATAATAAAAGCAGTCTAATTCAGCATGGTGAAAATAGATTGAGCAATTATCTTTTTTCTCATCATTCAAAGGAAAAATCAAGGAAGCATGTTAAGAGAGTATTAATTGTATTTGTCATAGTTCAGTTTCAGCTCTGTCTTTCATTCATATTCACATTTTAATGAGGCATTGAGCCCCTTTATACTGAAGGGAAAGCAGAGCATTCAGCAATTCAACTGTTTCTTACAACTCCAAAGCACATGCACAGTCTACAGAAGACTCAAGAGAAACAGATTTGTATTCCATGATGAGTGTAATAACCATAGAGGACAACCAGCTGATTTAAATATTTATCAAATGACAATGATATTACAATCGTATGAGCATACAGTAGTCATGATAGCAGGAATAAAAATCTTATGAGCATGTGCCCCTAAATGAAAGCAATTCACAAAAGTTACACGTGAACATTTTAAACCTTGGTCAAATTATAATATGGCAAAATAATAATGAGGGCTTCATGAGGTACAATCACATCATATAGTGATTTGTGAGTTTTCTGATGACAGTTGGACAGTGAGAAGCTTGAACAAAGTGTGATAGCAACAAAGTATGGTTTAATCGGCATTGACAATAAATGGAAGCATCTTCAAAGCTATAAGTAATAGTCTTACTGTGATAACAGCATTTCATGATTTGATATATAGAAAGGCAGAAAAGAAGCTATAGAGGTCATTATAGGGCTCATAGCTGTGAAGTGGAATTGTTGTCCTGTGGTACCAGCATAAAGTACCAAAGTGAGCAATCAAGAGTCAAATACCAAATATATTTCTAAGCAAGCTTCCATCATAAGTGCAGCCATATAAAGGTGGAAATTTAATAGAGCAAGTCTACATTCACTCTTTGTTCAAATGCATTGAATACAGCTAAATGATCACAATGCCGTTTCACTGTGAGTTTGAATGTAAAAGGACAATTGAAAGCATCATTCATTAATGGAGCCACAATCATGTTTTGAATGCAGTTAAATTCTCAAAAGACAGCCATCACAATGACAAACACAATCCATACTCAAGACTAATGAATAGTCTCTTTGAATGAAGGAGTACAAGTAACAAAAGGTAGTGATAAGTGATATAAGACATCAATGCAAATACAAAGGAGCAGGTGTACACTAAGCAAAAAACATACGCTACAGGACTGTCATATTGACAGTAGCAATACATGGCGCATTCAATCAAAGAATGGTAGTCTTATAAATGATCACCATGGAGGTCGTTTTTCTTTAAAGTACAGATTGTTCGAACCCTGGTGGTTCTCTAAACGAAACCCAACTGAAGTTTTGAGTTTTTTTGCAAATTTTGGTTTTTTGTGATTTTGAGGGTTTTTCACAGGCAAAATGAAAGTTGCGATTTCTCTAGAAATACCAAATAAATTCATATAAAATTCATACAGGCATAGAAATGCGTGGAAATGGTCCAGAATAGAGAGGCGTACTTTTATTTCAACTTTCCCAGAGCATTTACAAGGTAGAAGGCAACAAATAAATGCAAATACAAATTTATAATGAAAAAACCTGAGGGCAGCTGTAGCTGCATTAATTGCATGAAGTCAAAGGTACGGCTGAAAGAAGTAAATGAATCTCCAGCTCATAATTCAATGCCAAACCTCCAGTAACCCATGCACACTGATGCCAATCAACTGAAACTGAAGAATGGAGACGTCCTTGCACTGTGAAGAAATGTACGGCCTGCAAAGTACAAAAGTACGGCCTGCTGCAGCAATAAGGAAAAAGTACGGACTCCAAGGAAAAGATACCAGATCAATGAATAAACTCCTCTGCAAACCAAATCGCCCAAGATACAAACACCAGACTGTGAAAGGGAAAGATGTCTTCTCCAGAAACAGTGAAAAGTACGGCCCTTTGCTGACTGGTATGGCCTGGTACAGCAAGTACTGAAATGTACGGCACCTTGGGATTTGTGCCAGAACTCTGATAAATAACCTTTTCTTAAGTCGCCTTGACTGTTTGATGGATTTCACTGTGAACCTTTGTCTGAATAAATGATTACGCCCAATCTGTGACTTCTGTATGAAATCACCCAGTGCAAGCTTCAGCTGGTATTGCACAGCCTCAGTCTGCCTAATCTCTGAAGAGTTTTCGTTCTTCAGAAACGATCGTCTGCCAGAAACCCTAAGGTTTGCAAACTCCAATGCTCAGAGCACGAAAGACAAATTAGAATATCATATCATAATGGTTCGATTTGTCTTGACTGCAAAATATATACCTTCTTCAATAAAATTCGACCCAATGCTCTTTTAATTAATCGTTTAAATTAAATGATTTAATTCTCACTTTAGAACTTAGGAGAAATAAACAATAATTAATTGGCGTCCTTTTAAGTGAATTATAATTTATTCACTTATCAAATATTAACTCAATATTATAAAGTATAAGAAATACTTTATAATTTGCCAAATTAATTAAATATTTAAATATTTCAATAAAGTGACTTTATTATAAAGTCAAAATATTAAATATTTAATAATGCATTAAATATCCCTTATTCCTCCGTCTAATCATCAAACTGCTGAACTGGGTCGATTCTGAGCTGAAAGGTTGAACCAGGTGCCCTGCCCGAAATAGCAGCTTCCGCCTGACCTAACTTTCTAAAAATAGAAAGTTCCTGAAAATGCACTCTGGAAGATTCTGCGAAGGCCCAACCTGACACAACAGCAAACTGGAGCTACCAAACACTGGATAACTGCCACCGATGATCCTCTGCACACCCTGTCAGCCTACGAGGATCGAAATTATAGGCTAACTCCTCGACAAGCAGTGTCAGCTAAAACGGGGACATGACAGTCCGCCCTCCCTGAAATTGCTTGTCCTCAAGCAATCTCTGCAAATACAGCTGCACTGCACCACCTGGATCCCATGGATAGTTCCGGACAATGTTCCTGCTGGCCACAACGGACTCCTGTAACTCCCACAACTGATCAGCAAGAAAAGAGTACCATTCCCCATTAACCTCAGTGCGGTCCGGCATAGGATCAAGAAGCTCAGAAGGAGACAAGTCAAATGACAAGCAACACTTACCCCCTAAAACTGCACGAGATATACTATTATCCAACATATCAAGCACGTGCATGCTAGAACTGTGCACCTGAAACAACTTGTGTACATGTGGATTAATCACGAAGCTATATGCACTCTGCACCATATACACACTGTGATACTCCTCCGTGAGCTGAGTCTGAAATCCTAGTGCACTAGTAGGATCCCAAACGCTATCATCACTCTGCTCAAGACCAGGATCAGGTGAGTTACCCATATCAAACTCAAAAAGCGGATTGTCGTATGTAGATATAACATCTGTCTCAAACAATGGATTGGTCACAAACGGAACCAAACCACTGGGCTGATCCCAAACGGCTGCCTCAGAACCCCCGGGGTACTGAGCATAACCATGCATGGTCTGCACAAAATCCTCCTCTACCTTCGCGCTCTTCCCACTAACGATAGAGATAGAACGAAGGCAGCCATCTGTAATACCCCTCAACACATATTTCTTGCCCTGTACCTCAAATCTCATCTCCATTTTAGGCAAGTTGAGGGTGAACACACTGATATCCTGCAGCCATCTCATACCCAACACTAAATCCATCCCTCCTAAGTTGACAACATAAAAATCTGCCTGCAACTCATAATCATTCAGCATGAGAGTGAGATTACAAATCCGTCGAGTGCAAGTGAGTGTATATCCATCTACCACCCGAACTCTGAATCCAGCGAAATCCTCTGTCTGGAGTCTACATCTGCTGACGAAGCTCTCATCAATGAAATTGTGTGTAGCTCCAGTGTCGAGCATAGCAATACATCGCTGTCCTTCCACTGATCCCCTAAACTTGAATGAATCATCCCGTACACTCGTAGATAACACCAACGGGGATAAGTTGGCATCGGACCCAAACTCCGTAGAAGCATTCCCTGCCTCCGCATGTTCTGAAACAACCTGCTGGTCTGAATCATCAGACTCGTCATCATCATAGTAAACCCACATGGCGCGGTTGGCTTTGCCTTTCGGTCTCAAAGGACAATCGTGCTCCTTGCTGTAGGGTGCTTTGCACCAATAACAAAGTTGTTTCTTCCTGCATTCCTCCCGAGTTGCATCATCAATTCTCGCAACTGGTTTCCTTTTAGGCTTTGCAACTGGTGTATGACTCTCCTCAATAGGCAAGTTATTTGTTTTAGGCGGAAATTGTTTCTTCGGAGCAGCAAGCTCCATACTCCTTGCCTTCCGCATCGCCTCCTGAAGTGTAGTAGGATCAAACGCCTTGACCCAACCTCTCATGGGTTCGGTCAAACCCTCAACGAAGAGTATGATAAGTCTCCGCTCCGAAATCCCTGTCACCATGACTGCAACTCTCTGAAACTCACCAATATATGCATCCAAACTGCCTGTCTGTCTGAGCTGAGCCAACTCTCTGAAATACAGTTCTGGATCCTTCTTATCGAATCTCTCTATCAGTCTGCTGGTGAACTCCTGATAGGTATTGACCGCATGACGGCCTAGCGTGTACATGCCATGGTGCCACCAATCGTGTGCTACTCCGTCAAGATGTAAAGTGGCAAATTTAATTGCCTCATCCTCCTGCATAGGCCTAAGTGACAAGTAATTGTCCAATTTCTGGACCCAAGACCTAGCTGATGTCTTGCTCTGACCCATCAAAATATGGTGACTCATATCTAGGTAGCTATACTTATGAAATCGTCAAATGCGTCCTTGACATGCCATTACGTGGCTGAAACTCCTGATGCTCTGCTCTAAATTAGAAGTTGGTCTCTCTAGGTAAGAAAGTAGGCTGGCACGGCCCTCATCTGGTAGATCGGTGGCGGCTGTCTAGGTACGGATGCCAATGGCTGATCCACTGGTGCAGTCCCGCTCGTCTGTCCAATCTGAATGTAGTGTGGCTGTGTGGGCGTACACTGTCTAATGGTACCCATCAGCTGAGACATCATATCCATCATATTGTCGTGTCTCCGTCTAAACTCCTCATCGGTGATATCACCCTCTGCATGTGCCTTCTCTAGATCCCTGTGAGTCTCTGAGGAAGTCTCACGTTCTGCCATTAGGGTTGCAACACTGTTTTCACTCCCGTCTGAACTGGATCTGTGAAAACCAAGCACTCCTGATATTGTCTGCCCTTCAGGGATTGGTGGACCTGTCCAATCCTCGTCTTTGCCTGTTCCTACGCCTCTCATATACTGAATAGGATCACGACTCATGAAAAGGCAAGCAAAAAGCACTCTGAATACTGAAAAGCACTGAAAAAGCATAGGATGGCAGGAGATCTGTGCTCTGATACCACTGTCCGAACCCTGGTGGTTCTCTAAACGAAACCCAACTGAAGTTTTGAGTTTTTTTGCAAATTTTGGTTTTTTGTGATTTTGAGGGTTTTTCACAGGCAAAATGAAAGTTGCGATTTCTCTAGAAATACCAAATAAATTCATATAAAATTCATACATGCATAGAAATGCGTGGAAATGGTCCAGAATAGAGAGGCGTACTTTTATTTCAACTTTCCCAGAGCATTTACAAGGTAGAAGGCAACAAATAAATGCAAATACAAATTTATAATGAAAAAACCTGAGGGCGGCTGTAGCTGCATTAATTGCATGAAGTCAAAGGTACGGCTGAAAGAAGTAAATGAATCTCCAGCTCATAATTCAATGCCAAACCTCCAGTAACCCATGCGCACTGATGCCAATCAACTGAAACTGAAGAATGGAGACGTCCTTGCACTGTGAAGAAATGTACGGCCTGCAAAGTACAGAAGTACGGCCTGCTGCAGCAATAAGGAAAAAGTACGGACTCCAAGGAAAAGATACCAGATCAATGAATAAACTCCTCTGCAAACCAAATCGCCCAAGATACAAACACCAGACTGTGAAAGGGAAAGATGTCTTCTCCAGAAACAGTGAAAAGTACGGCCCTTTGCTGACTGGTACGGCCTGGTACAGCAAGTACTGAAATGTACGGCACCTTGGGATTTGTGCCAGAACTCTGATAAATAACCTTTGCTTAAGTCGCCTTGACTATTTGATGGATTTCACTGTGAACCTCTGTCTGAATAAATGATTACGCCCAATCTGTGACTTCTGTATGAAATCACCCAGTGCAAGCTTCAGCTGGTATTGCACAGCCTCAGTCTGCCTAATCTCTGAAGAGTTTTCGTTCTTCAGAAACGATCGTCTGCCAGAAACCCTAAGGTTTGCAAACTCCAATGCTCAGAGCACGAAAGACAAATTAGAATATCATATCATAATGGTTCGATTTGTCTTGACTACAAAATATATACCTTCTTCAATAAAATTCGACCCAATGCTCTTTTAATTAATCATTTAAATTAAATGATTTAATTCTCACTTTAGAACTTAGGAGAAATAAACAATAATTAATTGGCGTCCTTTTAAGTGAATTATAATTTATTCACTTATCAAATATTAACTCAATATTATAAAGTATAAGAAATACTTTATAATTTGCCAAATTAATTAAATATTTCAATATTTCAATAAAGTGACTTTATTATAAAGTCAAAATATTAAATATTTAATAATGCATTAAATATCCCTTATTCCTCCGTCTAATCATCAAACTGCTGAATTGGGTCGATTCTGAGCTGAAAGGTTGAACCAGGTGCCCTGCCCAAAATAGCAGCTTCCGCCTGACCTAACTTTCTAAAAATAGAAAGTTCCTGAAAATGCACTCTGGAAGATTCTGCGAAGGCCCAACCTGACACAACAGCAAACTGGAGCTACCAAACACTAGATAACTGCCACCAATGATCCTCTGCACACCCTGTCAGCCTACGAGGATCGAAATTATAGGCTAACTCCTCGACAAGCAGTGTCAACTAAAACGGGGACATGACACAGATTTATAACACTATGGCATGGAGGGTAGCGACTATCATAAAATGAACAGCAACAGAAATACAGAGTTTAAATGGTGCTGCAATGTCATTTAATCAAGTTTCTATTCTGTGAGTAACAATACAGCAAATGCTCAACAAAAGAATAAAGAATGCACAAAAAAGTATGAATTTCTTTCAAGGAAAGAACAAATTTACACTCTTAGAGAGCTCGAGTAAAGCTTAGTTATTCCATAGTAAAATCAAAGGAAAAATACAGTGGGTTGCAAATACCCAGATGGGGATTATCATAGGCCGCGACCAGAAACAGTGAAAAGACAGCTACAGGAAGTATAATATACAGAAATGTCTTGCAAAATAAACCAAAATACAACTGTCTGACAGGGTGCTTTATCATAGCCATTGATAGCCATTGAAAAAATGGGAGCAACATAACAAGCCAAGAGGCCGCACTATACATGTCAAAGTTACAACAAAGAGTAATTCCAGCTCAAAAACAAAGGCTCGAATCCACTATGGCAGCCTTAAAGAGGCTGGAAATATCCATAAGAATGAGAAAAATCAGACTTACCAGCGCTGCTATAGACTTCCAGAAATTCTTTCTTGGCATATGTTTGCTAGTGCAAGGCTAGAACTCTTCATATGGCGGCTAGAACAGAGGGTAAACCACAATGAAGCCATGGCGTCCAAGGAAATACAAGAATAAGAGAATGATAAAGTATGTTAGAGGAAATGAGTCACAGCTGCGGCTTTGAAGCCCAAAAACGCATCAAAATGATTGGAAGGACTCAGATTTACAGCAAAATAAACTTCATCTTACATTTTTTGTTCAGGATCTTTGAAGAAATCATCAAAATCGACAGAGAAAGGTGCAGTTCGAGCTTCAAACCCCAGCTCTAAAGGCGGCCAACAGCTTCTTCATGAAGCTTCTCTCCAAGTCAAGCATAATGATTTTTAGGGTTGATATTTTGTTTTGTCTATTCGCCCTAAAAACATAATCAATTTGTTGTTGATGACCTTGACTTCAAGTCAAAAGTTCTTAGGTATTACATGGTGGTCAACCCTTGCAATGATGTGTCCCCTTATTTTTGATATTTGACATTATATATGCCATATAAGGGTGATTTGGAGTTAACAATAGTGCCAAGTATAATGTGCATGGTCGGCTAATGTTTGTTTAGTGAAGAATGCATATTCAAATATATGCTAAGTGTGTGTATTCTTTATTTTTTTTATTTGTATTATTCAATGTAAATGAATTAATTAAATGATGCATCATAAATCATTTAATTAATTCATCATCTTAAAATGCAAATAAAGAACATTATGTAAGGCTGAGTTACAACTATAGATTCAACTGAAGATTTATCATGCAAGAATGGACTTTAAGTTATCATGGGCGAGTTAATTAAAGCAAGGTGGATTTTGCATGTTTTGGCCTACATTCAGAGATTTCCAGTTCAGTTTGAGTTACAGATCAGTTATACGCATGGTGACTGTAGGTTCGAGATTGAGTTCACTCATTTTTGCATGAGTTTGAACCTTATTTTCAAGGATTTTTGCTTCTACTCGGATTTCACCTTGGAATTATCATTTTCTCATTGAAATTGACTTTCAGTTTCATGTTCATGCACTTTGAAGTGCATTCTCATTGTATATATTGAAAAAGGTTTATCTTTTTTCAGTTGGTTCTTGTTATTCAGCCTTTGCATTCTGCAAAGTGAATTGTCATGTAACTCAATTTTCAGATTAATACAGCAACATTTTACAGGTTCATTAGTTTATGATTTGCAAAGGATTCCTTTTAATTTTTCAGTATTTTCAAGTTTGCCTTCTAGATTTCAGGCATCATTATTGTGAGGAATTTGATCGAGAAATTATTGTGCTTTCAGTTATGAAACCTCTGATTTTTCTGTCTTTTTCACATATTTGTATGCAGTTTTAGTTTAAGTTCACTGATTATACACTGTGCATGTACTTGATTAATCAATTTGGTCGTGAAAACTTCGTTTTCCCTCAACATTGCATTAAATCAAAGCCTCTGTTTAAAGCATCCAGGTGACTGAGCTATCAAATCAGGTTGTGCGAATTAAAGTGTTTTGTGATTATTTGTGAGTTAGGTTGCAATTAGATTTCCAATCAAGTGCATCTATAGGTTTCATTACAGTTTAAGCATTACTTTCAGTACTTCTATCCTTTTTCCAACAATTTACCAATTATTAATTTGAGAATCATATAGGAAGTCGGCCTAGAATCCGGAGGTTCAATCTCGTTATAGGTCACCCACAACCTGAGTTTGATCCAATGTTTCAACAGATTGCTGAATTTAGTTATTCAAGCGTTTGGGTGCAATCTCTTTGACAACAGTACTCATGAATCTTTTTTTCGAATAAATGTTGTTTTAATACTTTTTTCAACTAATTCTAAAAGTTATTAAAATTACTTTTAATTGAATATTCTTTTTTCTCACTTATAATTACTACTTACCTTTTAGGTAATTGATATTTACCCTTTTCCGGACTTCTAATTTTTATTTCCTTTTGACCATGTATCCAATATTCACTTTTGACCCCATTTAATAATAAATTGTCTTTTTCCAAAGTTATATAACTTAAAGTACCTTTTTTGGACAACTTAATAAATTATTATTATATTATTTCCTGTTAAATCTCCCTTTTAGTCTATGGGGAATAAAAATAGGCTTTAGGTTTTCTAATTTGATTTAGTTCGAAAAATAGAACATTACAGATGCACTGATAATATGCCTATCTTGATATCAAGGTTAGTTTCTTCATGCTTTAATCTTTGAAAAAATATAAAAGGAAGAGATACAGTTTAAAAGTGAAGATGAAAATTCACAAAGAAAATTTCAAAATCTAAGTTCGGCAATCAATCATCCCCATCCAATCCAATAAGATGAGACACATATAGTGGTATAGAATATATAGGATTTCCGATGATATCCCAAATGTGATTTTTGGATGTAGAACGTGCAAGGTATCATTTAGAATGTAAAATTAATTGGAAGTACAGATAAAAATCATTTATATTCTTAAATGAATTGGATTGTTCAAGACACAATTTACTACAAGTGAATAACATGCCTAATTTGAACGATTTGAATGATATTCAAAAAATAATTTTAAATCAAAATATGCACCTCAAATAAGAAACATGAAAAAGACAAACTATAGATGATGGAGTTTGTAGGTGAGTCATTTGGAAACAACTACTTCATCTTGAGTTAATTTTTAACATTTTGAGTCTCACTTCTAGAGAATAGATTGAATCCAATTCTTGATAGTGGTAAGATAGGACATCAATATTGTACCATAGTTGAGTGTGTAGTCAGCATACAATGTCTTTATTATTATTTTTTAATATGGTTGTGTTTGTAAATGGATTGAATTGGAAGCTTAAGATCAATTAATGGTTGTGAATCAAAAGGTTGTGAATCAAAAGTGAGATCAAAGATCTCATATCAAAGGAGAGGATGAAATCTCTTTATTATTGATGTGCAAAGTATGGAGCCTCTAATTCCCAAAACGGATACCTAGGCAGGGTCAATATGAATGAACCCTCAAGATAAAGATCTAGGTCTAAGGATGACCCCAATATTTTTTGGAAGCTTACCATATTTAGTGCAAGTATTTAGGATAACATCATAGATTTGATGCCATGACTATGGATGATAAGATTATCAATCTAACATGTCTAGTGGATAAAGATTGCATGGTTGATTAAATTGATTCTTGACGTTTAATGAAAAAAAAATAGTATTAATCAGGGAGGTTATTACAGTCAATTTATGTTGTATAATACTATAATTGGGACATTCTATTTCATCTATTATTTAGGCAATACAAGACTGTACAACAATATTCCCATTCTCATTTTTTTTTTTACTGCAGCCGTAGCCCACACAAATGTCTTCTTTCTGCTGTTATTTTTGAACTATGTAGGATAATTTTGAAATATTCGGTAAGCTAATAGAAGTGGGGAAAACAAAATAATAAGGTATCTGTAAAGAAGTAATGAAGTCTGGCAGGGTCAAGGATTTCAAGTTTCAACAAATATCATACTCCAGAAATACCATGCTAATCTATTATCTCTCAAGATTCAATACTTTTCTAGAAGATGTGTATACTGTCCTACTTGAAGTATAATTCAAAATGGGAGATCTGAATGCAATTAGTGTTTTTAAATTGCTGGAAATGAAACAATACTGTAGTTGTGTATACTGTTCTACTTGAAGTGTAACTCAAAATGGGAGATTTAAATGCAATTGATGTTCTGAAATTGCTGGAAATGAAACGATACTATACTTGCATGAAATAATCAAAGAAATGAAAGACAATTGACACATTTTATTCTGAAAACCTCAGTGTGAGGAAAATTAGCCGGAAGTGGGAGATGCTCAACTTCCTCCCTTCTTTCGGCCAAAAATAGTTACAAAGATCTCAGATAGAGAATATACATCATTCTTCTCACTCACAGTCATTCAGCTACTCTATGTACTCGCAAATTTTATTTCTAAAAAGAAAATTTAATTTCTAATTCTTGCTCTTACACTCCCTTGCCTCCATGTACTTATTCCTCTTACGGATATTCCATTGGAAATATAATTTTGTGCACTAAAGAACTTCAAAGAGTTGATGTAATGTCCCCTTCTCTATAATCACCTAGGAGGTTATTTTAGCCTATTTAATTCCTGTAGGCTAAAGGTGGAATAAGGGAATTCGTTTATTTAATTATTTAATATTACCTAGTGGGAAAAGTGAAAATTAAAAAGGTAATGTTAATGTAATATCCCTGTTTTGGAGGTAATTTGATTTAATTAATTTAATTAATTAAGCTGTCCAAAATAAT